>CP139508.1:14366654-14443159 GCA_021014915.2 Artemisia tridentata subsp. tridentata | reverse complement strand
AAGGTACTGTATTTGATTCTGTCTAGGTTAGTGCATAGTGCTGTGATGTACCATACAAAAATGTTAAGCTGGTTCCACTTAAGATCTGGCTCTAAAGCTCAAACTTGTGGGAAATGGCTATTATCACATCCATTAAGCATACCGTTATCTGTGTGCTAATAGATACTGCATTTAAGATAGCCCACTACACGTTTCACACTTTGCGTTGTTACAGTTAACACACACACGCACATAGATGACAATACTTAAGTACTTGCCCTTATGGCCTTATGTATGCTGCTTTTTGAAACTCAGAAAGTAACTTTATCCCTTTACCCGCTCATAAAGTTGCCTGGACAATAAGGATTTCGCAATTCAAGTTTCGCGAAACCAAAATTAATAATTTACACTCCACATTTGCATGACTGTTGTTTGTGCCATACTATAGAGTGTGTCTTCCTCATCACCTGTGACACACCTCCATTGTTAGAATCAACTGTTGAGAATGTGAATGAATGTCTTTCATTGCAGGTGTTGTATGTTTAGATCTCTTTTTTAGCCTGTAGTACATTGTCCAGTATGACAAAGTCCTTGAAGACAAGCTAGGACACACAATCTTGCCATTTGGATGTTCAATCTTCTGACAAAGACAAGTTGTGGGAGGGGCTGTTTTTTGTTATCTTATACATACATCTGAAGTTCAACATATGTACCGTAAGTTATAAGTTGCAGTTTAGTCAAAAGTCGTAGATGAAATGAAATTGGAGTTCAATGTCACTATAGCTTATGGAGTCCATTAGTTATAACAGTATTCTTCAATGGAACGATGTACAAGCCTATCTATATCATAAATGATCTTGATTATTGGGTGTGTAAATACGATGAGTACACATGTTTTTGGCTTATCTTTCTCACATGATATGTCGGGAGCATCCATTTTCATATCAGTATCAAACAAAAATTGAAAATAAGAGGAGAAACAAATAGTAAGATGTAAGCTAATATTTTCGTTACCATCTACGGTGCTCTTTGGTTTTTAGAGGTCCTGATTCGCCTCTAAATATTGAGAGATGGTTGAAATTTCCGAATCTGATTTATATACATTTGTTTGTTTTTAATAAAAATCTGAATTCTGCATGATACATATTATAAAGTTGTGTTAAGTTAATATTCTAATCTGATTGTGTCTACTTCATTTTCTAATCTAATGGTAAGACTATCTGTAATGGGTCTTGTTCCAGGCGTAGAACAAACCAATGACGCGTCTACTGTTGTTACGACACTCCCCAACATCGTGTGAAAGGCAACGTTTGAAGGTGGCTTGGTCATCTGGGTGAGCAAAAATGAAAATCTTGTTGTTGTGCATGTGAGTGTTTTGCGAGGTATATTTTTGTTTAAGTAGAGTATGTATATGTGGTTGGTTTTTTGGTCACCATCACGAGTGTTTGATGATTGATTTGGTGAATGAGTGAATGCTGATATGAAATTGAGTTGGTAGTGGTGGATTTCATTATCATTATCCGGTCAAATTTACTAACATCATTACATGTACATTCTCAAAAATAAAAGCTATATAAAGTGTTATCTATAGCTAATTTACATATGAAGTTGATATGCACAGTATATGTGGTGTTGTACATGTGCATTACAAATGTGATTTTGTGATGTGCATATTACCTTATTTACATATTTAAGATAAAACCTAAAAAGGGGTCCAATGATGCGTCAAGGTCGACGATGACGATTCGTCTCTAGTAACACTGTGACAACATCCACTAAAGATGCGTGAAGAACCACTTTGAAGGTGGTTTAAATTTACTTATTGTGTGTTTGTGTAGCAACCGGCATTTTTAGGGCAATACTTATTTATAAAACTCGAAACCAGTTGCGGCAGACGATGATTTTTCCAAACTTATTTTAATAATAAGTTTCATTTATTATTGTCCATTATACATTTTCGAGCTTTTGGACATCATTTGAACTGAAAATGTGAGAATTTATAGTGAAACGTGAAAGTAGAGCACAACGCGAGTCGGCACAAGACTAAACCTAATAATACGGGTAATGTTTGATTTATGACGTTTTGGAACGAACATATACGTATTAATAGTCATTTTTATTTGAAAAATGATTCTAAAAATATTGGCGAAAGGTAAAACGGCTCACGAGAATTTTTAGTACACTAAACGAGCCCGAGAAACACTTTTATTGGAAGTTTAACAAAATATTCGATTTAGGTCCCTGGGGGACATTGGGGTTTCACTTGAGGTCCTAGTACCATATAATCACACATATACTCATTTCTAGGTTTTTATCCTCTCTCTTACACCCTTAGCCGCCCCCCTCTTTCCTCTCCACTTTCCGGCCACCTCCGAGCAACATCACCGCCACTCCCCACCACAAACACCACCACCCACACCCTTGTCTCTTCATTTTAAACACGTATTTGAGATGCACGCGCCATGCGGTTCCACCTCCCACGCGCCGCCATCATCACCACAGTAAACCACCATCACCTTTCATCATTTTAACACGTTTATGGAAGATCTCATCGCCTTGAAGTTGTTTTGAAGACGTATTGGCTGTGTTTTTGTTGAGGTAAAAGTTACCCCAGGATCGTTTAGGTCTTCTCTGTGACCTTGCGCGAACCTGAAACAAAGGTAATGCACGTTAGCCTCATCCTGGGTTTTATCCCAAGACCAAGCTCCGGCGCGAGAATAAGTGTTCGTCCGTCTGGATGTAAATAAATATAGTTTTGGTGAGTAATAAATGAGAGTGAAAGTAATTAAATTATGCATTGAATGTGTTGGGGTATTTATAGTACCCCAACACCAAACTTACTGTTCCTGAGGGGACTGAGGCAGGTCTACGAACAGTGTCTTATAGGCTACTGCTCATGTACCTTGGGCACTATTCCCTGAAATCCGGGACAGCGCTCCATACCATGTATCCCATGAAATCTGGGATTAGGTAAGTGATCTCTGGGATTAGGTGTGTACAGATCTCTTGGTCTTTCCCGAGGTGTCCTCTGTCATTGCTTACTATTATTTATTACATATAATGATCCGGACGGCGTTGCTAAAATCAGTCCGGATCATTCTTGTCCGGACCAGGGCCATTCGGATAGCTTTATCCGGAATGGGTCGTTCGGACACGTACACGAACATGTCCCTCCCCCAAGTATTGTATCTTTGGTTTCCGAATCAAAGATACAATATAAATAAAGTAAAGTTTTTTGCACAGGACGGATGAAATAAATGCGAGAAGTTAAAATAATACCGTGAATCATTCCTAGGTTTTAGTGAGTTGCGACACGTGTCCCGCTTTGCTCCTTTGACGGTCGAGATGCGCCTTCTGACACGATTGGACGTTTCATCTTATTCTCCTCATCCTCTATAAATAGGGTGTGAATCCTCATTTTTTACCACACTTACTCACTTTTCGCCGTTTGTTTCCGCTCAGTTTGCTATCCTTTCTTCGGTCTTCAGGTGAGTTCATCTTTCTTCTTGTTTTTTGTTTAGACCTTTCGTTTCGCCCTCTGCGGCCTTTTAAGACATGTCAGGCGACCATCCTTCACCGGATGACCAAGAGGGTCCGAGCGGCACCACTTATGTTCCTAAGTTTGATATGCACATTCACACCTCTGATATGGATGAGGCTGGTGTGAGTTGGGCCGCTCAGACTTATGGGATTCCGCTTGACCTTCACCCCCGTGTCCCTCCGGAGGGGATGACTATTCTGAATGTTCCGAACGATGCACTTGGTTTGTATCTCCATTTTTTCAAACAAGGTGGTTTTAGGATTCCTGTCTCTACTTTTCTTCTGAGGGTCTTAAAGTATTTCAGGGTTCATATTTCTCAGTTGGTACCGATCGGTATAAACCGGACGACTATGTTCGAGATGTACAGTAGATCTTTAGATATAGAGCCTACCGTCCTTTTGTTCCGGGTTTTCTACAAACTTTGCAAGCAGGGTCATTGGTTCTCTTTCCAAGCCCGGACGGGTAAAACCCATAAACCTTGCTTTAAAGAAATACAGTCTAGCCTCAAGAACTGGAAGAACCAAATTTTCTTGGTCGATCGGAGGGCTATTCCTATTGCCATGCCTTGGCGCCACGTGGACTCTAATATTTCCGACCCTCCTCCCAGTGTTGGTTCTTATGATGAGGGTGTGGTTGCTAGGCTTCGGGAAGTGGTGATTCCATTACATAAGCCGCATCCTAGTTTGTTGTACGCTGCTGGGCTTAGTTCCGTATGGAAGTATGCCGGATATCATCCTGTCTTGAAAGGGCCGGGGGGCAATGATAATATGACCCTTTGTATATTTTGTTCACCCATTTTTCCTGTCTAACTGTTTTTGTCTTACGCCTTGCTCTTTTTTTTTTTTTTTTTTTTTTTTTTTTTTTTTTTTTTTTTTTTTTTTGGTGCAGTTGTTAGTATGTCTGAGTTCCTTCGTTTCCCGTCTTTTGACGGATGCAAAGTTACGGCTGGGGAGCCTTTGGGCGAGGGAGAAGCTCACGTGACTCATACCTCCCTTCCGGCTGAGAATCTTGAGGCCATCCCAGACAAAACGAAGTATATGGAAGCGGTGGAAACACCCAATCCGGAGGTGGTTGCTGCTAGGCAGAGAAAGGAGGCTCAGGCGGCTGTGAGAGCGGAGGCCGGGGGGCAGGCACATACAAGGAAACGTGCTACTGTGGGTGGGTCGCGCGGGGCCCGAAAGAAAAAGCACATTGAAGAGTCGTCCGACCATGCATTGAGCTCCACCCGTGTCTCTTCTCCTCAACCTCTCAACCAAATTGTGCCGGACCCTGTGGATGTTCAGTCTGACTCCTCTGATCGTGAGGAAGAAAACCCGAACGAGAAGTTGACTTCGCCTCGTCAACAGAGCGGAGAGTTTCAGTCTCGCTCGGCAGGCAATCGGTCTCCGACCCCTGAGCAGATCGTTCATGAAGGGGGGAATACTGCATTATCCCTGAGGTCGCCCAGTCCTTCTCTTGCTCAATCAGGTTGGTGTGGTGCGATTCATTCGCTATATTTGTTTTATCTTTTTGGTTCTAACTTCCTTCTGTTTGCAGTTCGTGACTCCGGATGTCAGGAGGGACCTTTTGGTTTTTCTTCTGGTCATACGGGTGAAGGAGAGGGTGAGCGGCTTGGCTTTGTTATTCCTCTCTTTTTTTTTTTTTTTTTTTTTTTTTTTTTTTTTTTTTTTTTTTTTTTTTTATTCTTGCTTTACATATATTTTTGTGTAGGTACTTCCGAAGATCATTTTGGTGACCGGGTGTTTACTCCTCAGTGGGGATTGACCGAGGGCTCTCGGATGAATAATGCTGCTAACTGCAGAGACATTTTGAAGAACCTGTTCACCCCGGCTGATCATGAGTTCTATATGTATGGGATGTCTGATGAATCAGCTGTTAAGCGGTCGTGGCGCTCGTTGAGGATGTGTATGCAGAACCAGACAAATGTCTTGATGAGGTTTGAGGCGCTATCTAAGCAGTTTACCGATCTTTCCCATAAGCATGAGTCTTGCAAGGATGTTGAGCTCCGATTCAAAGCGTGTAGGAAAGAGCTGTCAGGAGCTAAAGCTGAGCGTGACGCTGCGGTTGAAAAAGCTAGTCGTGCTGAGAAAGAAAAAATGCCTTTGATTGTAGCTGCGGCCGAACAGGCCAACCAAATTAGGGCTCTAGAGGCCAAACTTGCAGCGTCTGAGGCTGAGTGTCGCAAACTGGTTAGAGAGAGAGAAAACTTCGCAGTTGAGTGTGGGCAGATGTCCATGGCCAAGCAGCGCCTGGTTCGGGAATACTTCCCTACTTTTGTCAGGCGTCTTCTTCAAAGTGAAGAGTACAAAAAGAGCTTGGCCGTGCCGTTCAACATGGCTATTGCCGCTGGGTGGCTTGCTGGGGTGAAGGTGGGTCGATCCCCTGAAGCTGTTAAGGCTGTCCTTGATGCCTCATCCGGATTTGACTTGGAGGCCGATAGCAAACTTAACCCACTCTATGATGAACTGTTTCACAAGAGGTACTCCTATGTTGACAAAATTGCTGGTTCCTACTTGATGACTCCGGCTGAGCTGCAAAATTTGCTACCGGATGAGACTCCTCCGACTCTCGGGCAGGGCGGCTTTGGCCCTGCGCAACCTTAAATTTGTAATAACTTAGTTTATTTTGTGTTTGGTGATTGTTGAAACTTGTTGGGACATGTGATATTCGATTTGTAATTTTATTCGTATGGGAATGGTTATTCGTCCGCCTGGCGGGTCGAAAATTTTGTTTTGCGCGTCTCTTTTACTATAAATGTGTTATATATCTTTATGATGAGTAACCCCCATTTTTTTTTATTGTTGCTCGAACTTGTTCATAGCATGCGCGCCGGATGTGTTTTAATCATCCGGCTGATAGCAACTAAGCTCTTCCCTTGCGAATAATACATTTTGGGGAAAGGTAACCGTCCGGCGAATAACACCTAGGTTTCCCTTTGTGAATGACACATTTTGGGGAATGACAACCGTCCGGCGAATAGCGCCTAGGTTTTTCCCTTGTGAACAACACATTTTTGGGGAATCGATAACCGTTCGGTGAATAGCACCTAGGTTCTTCCCTTGTGAATAGCACATTTTTGGGGAATCGATAACCGTCCGGTGAATAGCACCTAGGTTCATATAATAGACACTGACTACACATCGATCGGAGGTAGCTAGCCGTCCGTCGGAGTCATTATTAACTTATGTCTAACATTGTTTTGTCGGAAAATTGCTACCATCCCAACATGGGAAGCAGCGTACATTTCATTTCATATATATTAAACATTCCATTAGGATTACTGATGAACTCAAATAAGTACATTTTATTATCATCATTTATCCTATTTATTTGACTTGTTTTATTATATTATCTATGAGAATCGATACATTAATGTTTACTTTAGTAATTCTCAGGTAAAAACAAGCATTATGTGAAACTTGGCGATTTTGGATTAATTATGGAGCAAAACAAGCAAGATGTCAAAAGCCTACTGAAATCCAGAAGATCAAGCTCGTTCTACTCCAGATACGCCGCATTATACTTCTAACATACGGCGTATCACTATCAAGATTTCACAAGTTACGATCCAAGTACATGCGCCGCATACAAAGATCAAGATACGCCGCATCTAAAGACGGTGTACGAATATTCCTGAATATATTAATCTTGGACCCCACGCGAAGTTAAGTCAATGCGCCGCATCTATTCACTCTATGCGCCGCATCTATCCCTGAGACAGAAACTATAAATACCCCAAGGCCAGACGAATTTAAGAGCTCTCTGACACATACGAAGAAGAATATACAGAAACCCTAGAGCCGAATTCAGACGACCAAGCAGCACAAGACACACCTAAACGAAGATACAAGAGCTGTAAGAAGGTCCTGCATGTATTCAATTCATTAAGTAGTTTTGTTTTATTGTTTTAGTACACTTTAATTCATCAGGATTGATGGGCTTGTGTCATGTGACTACGGAAAATCATGCACTCCCCTTAATATTGCTTTCCCATTAATTAAAGTTTATATGTTGATGTCTTTGGTGACTTTTATTAGTGCATTGATAACCTCTGTGTCTAGCTGAGCATTGCTTGGGTCGCCATGCCCCTTCCTCGCCTATTTGTTTTAGCGTCTCTTAAATAAATAGGATAGACATAAGTAATCATTAAGGGTTTACTCGCCGATAAGATTAGAGCCAACGAGAAAGGTTTAATTATATACACTTCATATAAAACTAGCAATAAAACAAGTGACAAGCTACTTAATCATCAAGACAGGTCTTCTTATTGTCTCGAGTATCTATTTGTGTACGTGTGTGCTAATCGCTGATTCGTGCTCATTAGTTTAGTTTACTATTTAATTATAACCAAACCGTGCCAGTCTCTCAGGCTGAACCCCCTTGCGTTAGATTAGGTTGTATAGCTAACTTAGGATATTAAAATACTGATTAGAATAACTAGATAATACGTTCCACTCTTAGTGATCGACACTCTACTTACCATTATATTCATACTGACCGGGTACACTGCTCGTTAAGTGTGTGTGTTATTGATAAGTCGGCTAAATATAAATTTAAAACTTGAGTAGGCATTAATACTGCTAAACCGCAACGACACGCGCACCCACCAAGTTTTTGGCGCCGTTGCCGGGGAGTGAATTGTTATTATCTGTTAATTTGATTAGTATTTTAATTAGGTTTTTCTTTTTAGATTCTAACCGCTAACCCTGTTATATATTAGATAGATTGCATTCATTGTATAATTTGCATATTTTCTGTTTTTGTTTGTTTTCTGTAATTTTTGTTTCTTTTTGTTTGTTTTTATTTTTGTTTTTCTTTTTCTGTATTTTTCTGCATTCTGCTATCGTTGTATTGTGCTGATACAAACGATACGGCGCATCTATTTTCATAGATACGGCGTATTGCGTTTAATTTTTATAAAATACAACGCGTTTAATAAATTCGAGTACGACGCATCTTTCCCCAAGATACGGCGTATTCTGTTTTTAATAAGAAATTTTTCTAAACCCCAAAGCCATACGACGCATCTGTTTTAACAGATACGGCGTATTTTCTAATTAAATTAAAAACAGTTTTTCAAATTTTTAAACAAAAGCTACGCATCGATCTTTATCGATACGGCGCATCTACTAAATCAAAAATCTTGTATTTTGAAACGTAACGAAAATACGGCGCATTAGCTTTTGTTAATACGACGAATTTAATTTGATAAATATAGTTGATTTTTGATATTCACTTTGATCGTTCCACTACTCTCGTGCACAAGTTGGTTTACTTTCAGGATAAATGATGGCTTAAGCATCACTATGGAAGATTACATTCTGAACCTAACCAAGAGACGCCAGCTGGAGTAATCAAACCTTAGATGATTGAAAGGCTGTAATAAGACGACAAGAGTGGAGGAGAATTCAGTACTGGTAACATTGAGTATCTTAAAATTCTTGAAATAGAATTCCAGGTATCCTCTACAATAATTTACCTAGCCTTATAGAGAGTTCTCTACGAAACCTCTCCCGAATATAATCTCAATTTTGTAAGCTTAAAACGATATTTGCTCCTAACCTTGGAGTAAATCATTATCCACTAAACAATAAAGATTATAATCATTAATAAAACGGATATGCTTATTGCTCTTATCTTGAATTTATATATATCATATGGTATACCGTTTTACCCCAATTTGATGTGTAAGGAAATGTGTTGCGGAGGCCAAGGTACGTTCCTTATTTAAATTTCGTTCACTAGCACAGTAATACGACGGATCTTAGTTTTCTAAGCGCCGTATCTCTGACTAATTAAAACTTATTGACCAGTCAACGAATTTAGATAAATACGGCGCATAACAATTATGCAATACGGCGCATCGTACTTTGCCCTATAAATACGAAAGAGATGCGCCGGATTTCCACTTTTTACCCCAATATTCACACAGTAAAAACGCACACTTCTTGACGAAATTAAACCCTCTAATTTGAGTTCTTTTCTCGAATCAAACTTCTAATCCGAACTCTAGACCGAATCCTAATCGCAATATAAGGTAATTATTCTATTTGATTTTGTTTAAATCTAAAAATTAGGGTTTATGATATAGTTCGATTAGGGCTTAGAAGTTTAGGGGATTTGATTAGAACTAGGACTAGATAATTTCCCCCATGTTAATTTTTGGATTAATCATTGAATTTGGTACCGAATTGATTTAAACGAAAATTAGGGTTCGGGAAATTTGTTTTTGAGCTTTGGAGGGAAAATGAAATATTGTGGTTATAGGAACTCTTAGATTTAATATATGGGTAAAATGGAACCGTGATGTTAAGTGGGAGTTTACGTCACGGGTTCGGATTCTTGGAAAACGTGCCTGACCCCTTTCTTTTATACTGATATATTGCTAGATGCGGCGCATCTTGGTTAATTGATGCGGCGTAACGACCTATTTCCAATTTAAATACTTCACTATTGTTACGCCGTATTACTTAACTTAGATACGACGCATCCGCATTACGCCGTATTCCAGTGCATGCTACGCATCTCTTTGATACAGCCTAGATACGCCGCGCTGATTTATCAGATGCGCCGTATCAACCTTATTGCAGAACTGTTTTCTAACCTTTAAATTTATTTCAGATGGAACTACCGGTTGCTGAACGCAGACACATGTGGCTCCGTTTCGAGACCATGGGACTTACACCGGATACCGAGACTGACTATGTACGGAGACTTAGGGCGATTTTCTTTAGGAAAATCTTTTGAGTTTCGGTTTTGGATTTTGCGGATGTTGATTCGATTGATGGAGGGAATGCAGCTGGTGGTCTTCATGATAGGTTGGAGATGGTAGTGAGGGATGAGGATGATGAGGTTGTGTTCAGGTCTTATGCATGGGAGAGGTTGTTCAGGATTGACGAGCCTCTGATTAGGGAGCTCATGCTGGAGTTCTTTAGCACGATTCATTACAGGGAGACGGATTTGGAGATTGATACAGCTGACACTCTGGTGTTCAGGTTAGGAGGGGTGCATAGGCAGATGTCGATGAGGCAGTTTATTTTGGCCATGGGGCTACACACTGAGGAGGAGCTTGGATCTGCTGGGTTTGCCAGGTACTGGGCTGAGAGTTTACGGGCTGTTCCAGATAGGATGTTGCTTGGTGATTTCTGGGAGAGGATATCCTCTGGGGGTGATTCCACTACTTCCACCCCATCCTACACACTGATCAGAGAGCCTATGAGGAGATTGTGCCACAGGATGATAGCATTGACCATTGCTGGGAGAGGTCAGTCACCTGAGAAGGTGAGCACTCTTGATCTCTTCCTTCTCAGGAGCATGGATGAGGGATTGGTGGTGAACATCCCTCACTTTTTGGCGCATTTCCTTCATAGGGGTGCTTTGGGGAGAGATAGGAGGAGCCAGATGACTGGGGGCATTTTGTATCTAGACTGGCCCGTCATTTTGGTGTGATCGGTGATGAGATTCCTGCCGGGTTAGAGGTTGAGGTGACCAGTCTACCGGTTATTGGGCAGGATTATTTGGTCAGGTTGGGGATTTGTGAGATGGTTATAGGGGGATGCTATTGGGTGGCGTTGGGTCCCGCGAGACCAGCAGAGGTAGAGGCGGAGCAGGGAGGTCCCCAGGGAGCTCCAGCTGCTGCTCCAGCCCAGGAGGAGCCACAGGTACCCCCACCACCACCAGTTGCACGCACAGTCGGTCAGAGGGTAGAGCTAGTCGAGGGGGAGGTTAGAGCTTTGAGGGGCGTCGTTGATGGTATGAGGGCTGACCTCACTGTAGTCAGGAGGGATTTAGGTTGGCTGGTCGGGAGTGTGAGCCAGATTTTGGAGGGTCAGGGCACGAGCCATACTCGCCTTGATGGTACTTTCGTTAGAGGGATGATCACATACTCCCGGCTCCCCACGCGCAGAGTCCGACCTAGGACAGATGATGCCAGCACCTCAGGGACTCACTCAGCTGCAGGAGACGACTCCCCACACCCTTGATCTCATGTGTTTGGGCTTATAGACATTGTTCCACATACATTTTTATTCTTCTTGGGATTGTATTGAATTCTATTATCGTGTATTTATTTGATGTTTCAGTTTATGTTTCTTATTATGTTTGATGAAGACTGGCATTAAGTTCAGCATGAGTGAACGAGAGAACCCAAGAGGTAAACCATGGAACGAGCCCATTTTACAACAGACTGTTAACAATCTGTTTGGTAAATACATGCGCCGCATCTAGTAAAACAGATGCGACGCATCCTATCCTTTATTTTATTTTATTTCGTATTTATTCCAGGCTCGATACGGCGTATCTTTTTCCATAAGATACGGCGTATCGACTGACCTGATGATTTACAATTTAATTTTTTATGTTTTAATTTTACTAACTACTAATGTATTATGCAAGTTTGAACCTTCTTAACTCAGGTGTGTTAAAGTCTGAATGGTATTATAGATTCCTGCATTTCTGTGGATACATCATTTATGAAGCTTAAACGTTCTCATCCACAAGAAAGATGATTTTTGCTCTTATACGAATAATGGAGGATCATACCGAGCAAATCTCAGGGGAGTTTTTCTGTTCTAATTCTTTTATTTTCCAGTTTTTAATCTTTGATACAAACAACGAGGACGTTGTTTAACTTAAGTGGGGGGATGGAGAATTAGAACACTTACTTGTCCTAAACTTTTTCAAAATATGCTTAAAATACGCTAAATATATCAAAAATTTAAAATTTTTAGCATGATTTTGTTTAAAGTCTAAATTACATAACCGCACACATAACTCTATTCTTTCAAAAATATTAAAACTTTAGTGTGCTTGTGACTTGTAAACTTTAGAACTTGGCTTGTATACTATTCGAGACCACCATAATAAGTATTATCTATATAATTGAAGTGACTTGTCTAACTTGGTAAATTTCTAGGATTACACCCAAATAGCCTTTATTTGTTATGTGATATTAACTAACTACACTGGTTAGTTAACCCCTGTATAAACCCTTTGTTACTCTCACTTTTAGAGTAAGATACCCCTAGAAAAACCCTCAGAGCCATTCCTTTCGTTTCTTACACCTTTGTTATAATGTTTCGATACACCCTTACACCTTAGCCTACCCTGTAGATTAAAATCCGTGGTTAATTGCTTTAGGCAAAGTGTGTTTCCTTACATTACCTGTGTTCGCGTGCGTAATTCATTATCTTTGGTTAGGTCAGGAAATTGCACAATGCAATTGGTATGAAAGTAAATATTGTATAACTTTTAGTTTATTTTTCGTGTGCTTGCTACTTTCGCTATTACAGTTATTTCTGAAAGTATGAAGAGTATGGAAAAATTATCCGGAAAGATAGTGATAGTAAAGTTGTGAAATTTTACACATATATGTCCCAAAAAAAAAAAAAAAAAAAAAAATCGAAAAAATAGAAAAGAAAAAGAAAAAGGAAAAGTTGGAAGTTTGTTTTAACCAACTTATGTAAAGTTTTGTATTAAGTGGGAGATATCACCACTATTTGTTGTATATTATATTTATGGATTGAATGGGAGTTGGCCGTTATGGGAACGCCAACTAAGGTTATTCTTTGATTGAGATCTTGTTGAGTATAATTCGTGTCTACCTAAAGCGTGTGTTTCAAGTGTTAAAGCGTGAGTTATTCAATGATATGAGTCTTATTCATGGGATGGTTGGGAAAGTGATTTACCACACTTAGGATTTTAATTTATCTGTTTTGTTTATTTTTTATTTTACACCAATTTGTATCCCAAATATTATCCATACCCTATATCATTCTTCATCCAAACCTTTGATTTATTGAGATTAGGGATTTGAGCAATCTTAAGTATCGTAGTCGTGGATTCGACTATGTATTTATGATTTTGTCGCCCTTTTTGATATAATATTATTAGTGAAGATTACTTGGTCCTATCTTTAGCCTATTCGAGTTAAGGATTTGAGCAATTGCAAGTATCGTGGTCGTGGATTCGATCATGTATTTGTGATTTTGTCGCCTTTTCTGGAATATGAGATCGATAGAGATTAAAAAGGATGATCAACCCTTAACCAACAAACCCTTTTTACCGCTTTAGACTTGTTATTCCTTGGCTTTAGTGGGGGAGATGCGTACACTTGCCAAGCCTATGATAGAATATTCGTCACGACTAAGCAACTAAACGATTTAGAATTGTTTTACATTAAAAATTATTTTGGTTTCTACTTCGTTAAGTGTTTGGTTGTGTGATTATGACAAAACGAATACGTGCTTAAATATAAAAATAAATCCTAATATCTTTTAGGATACATTTTCATTTGATTAATTCTAAGGTTTACTTGGGGACAAGTAAAGTTCAAGTGGGGGGATATTTGATTAACTCAAATAAGTACATTTTATTATCATCATTTATCCTATTTATTTGACTTGTTTTATTATATTATCTATTAGAATCGATACATTAATGTTTACTTTAGTAATTCTCAGGTAAAAACAAGCATTATGTGAAACTTGGCGATTTTGGATTAATTATGGAGCAAAACAAGCAAGATGTCAAAAGCCTACTGAAATCCAGAAGATCAAGCTCGTTCTACTCCAGATACGCCGCATTATACTTCTAACATACGGCGTATCACTATCAAGATTTCACAAGTTACGATCCAAGTACATGCGCCGCATACAAAGATCAAGATACGCCGCATCTAAAGACGGTGTACGAATATTCCTGAATATATTAATCTTGGACCCCACGCGAAGTTAAGTCAATGCGCCGCATCTATTCACTCTATGCGCCGCATCTATCCCTGAGACAGAAACTATAAATACCCCAAGGCCAGACGAATTTAAGAGCTCTCTGACACATACGAAGAAGAATATACAGAAACCCTAGAGCCGAATTCAGACGACCAAGCAGCACAAGACACACCTAAACGAAGATACAAGAGCTGTAAGAAGGTCCTGCATGTATTCAATTCATTAAGTAGTTTTGTTTTATTGTATTAGTACACTTTAATTCATCAGGATTGATGGGCTTGTGTCATGTGACTACGTAAGATCATGCACTCTGATGAAGCGAAAAGTGTACCGCTTTTAAGGGGTCATTTAAGCCCTAAATCGTATTTATTTGATCAAATATTGCCCTAAATCGTTCCTTTTGTCATTTTAGGTACTTTGGAGAAGAAATCTGGAAAAGGAAGCATTTTGGACGTTTTTGGAGCATAAAAGTGAAGAAAACGACAAAGTCTCCAAAGCTGCTGGAAAAGTACACGTGACGGCGTCAAGGATTGCTCCTGACGGCGTCACGGCTTGGCAAAAGAGGTGGATATGACAAAATACACGTGACGCGCCAGAGAGTTTTACAATGGAAATCTGACGGCGTCACCCTTTAAGGTGATCAAGGTCGTCACGGTTTAAGCTAAAGAGAGACGGCGTCAAGCATAATTCTGACGGCGTCAACCCTTGATAGGCCAGAGCGGATTTTTGGAGGATTAAAGAGGGACGGCGTCAGGAAGACCATCCGGGAACCCTAGACGCGGCGAGGTGACGGCGTCACCTCCTACAACGTGACGCCGTCAGACCCTAAACTCTATATATAGTTTTGCAATTTTTAGTCATTAGTGTGTAACTTTGTGAGGAGAAACTCTAAGACGAATTTTCTGCCATTTTTAAGGGTTTTATACCCTTGGATCTCCCATGTTTAATTGAAGATAAGTAATCATTTAATCATTCAATATGTCTATGTGTTGTTTGATTATATCTTGTTCTTGTCTTTTAATTAACATGCTAGGCTAGATTTATCTTGTGTTTGCTTAGATCTAATGAAACCTAACTATTGATTATTAGTTGTTGGTGTGTTATTAATTGTATTGGATGATTGTTTATCGATGTTAGGCTTAAGAAAACTGGCTAACCTCCTGATTGAACAAATATTCGTCAACCAAGCCTTCGATGGTGATCAAAGGAATAATGGGGTGTTGAGATTGCGCCAAGCTTGTTCTTAACATGAGAATAAGAAATACAAAGACACTACGTTAAGTGATTGCGCAGGGGTTGGACCCTGCGAACTACCTCCGGCGTGCGAGTAAGTATGTGTAATGGTAATGTAGGTCGTAAATTTAGAGAGTGAAGTTAACTTGTGGATTAACTCGAAAATTACTTACATTGTTCTTGGCCCGACTATGCTATTTATAGGTGAGAAATAGGACATAGTGGGCGGTTGCACATAGTTCGGAGATCATGGGGGCGTCCCATGGAAAGTCGTAACCGCTAGGGCTTTGTAGCCCACGATCTCTGTTTTGGCGGGAAGCCAAAGGATAGAGGAGACGTGGGTTTGACCAGGTCTGGATGATCCTTCGTGTTAGTCCTTTCGTCAGGAATACCCCGAAGGGCTTAGGGCTTCGATTGGCGGATTCCCACATGGTAACCATTCGCAGGCGAATGGTTTTACGCCAATGAAACGTATTAGAAGGTTAACCTGGGCCTCCGAAGGGAGGGCTTTCTACAGGCTCGAAGGGGAGTCCTTCGACCCGTTAGGAGGGTACATCATCAAGCCCCCCAGTCGAAAGTGATATATACGTACAAGTATAAATTACATTCGACTCGAAAAATCAAATATGCGTTTAATCCTTGTGTACCGTTAACCATGCAAAAAAGAAAATAAATGCTAAACTAACCGCGCATTAAATGCGGGTTAATTGTTATCCTTCCACTTGCTTATCAAACATCGATTAAATCGGTATTAGCGAAACATCTTTTCACAATTTAATTGCTTGCTTGAGATCCGCAAAATCTTCAAAGTTAGGTAACCACGTGTACGATTGGGATTAAAAATCCGTCTGTGTACATAAACCCACAATAATTAAACCCTAGCTCATTTTACCTCCGCCCAAAATACACATTGCTCTGCAATCTTGTGCTTCCGTTGGAGTCAAAAGGTAAAATTCTGCCATTTTTATTTGTTCTCCTTATTTATGAGCATGGCTGCAAAACGAATAATTAAAGAACAAACTTGCACCTTGTCGAAACAAGCATTTTCTGATTTTCTGAATGATTACCCCATACCCTCGGAACATAAAATCATGCTTCCCAGTAAAAAGCAAAGTATTTTTGATGCTCCAAAAGGGTTTGTAGGTTTGTATGTGCATGCGTTTACGCAATCAAACTTTAGGATTCCCATCCACCCTCTTATTTTGGAGTTTTTGCAATATTACAAGGTGCACATTTCAAGGTTTAATCCATTCGGTTTAGCCAAGTTGACAACTTATATTGTAATGTGCAAAGCGTATGGTTTTGAGCCTTCATTGACTGTGCTTAGAGGCTTTGTCAATCTCTACCCTGGTGGAGATTGGGTAACTATTGCAAAAAGGAGTGAGTATGATGTCCCACACCTATTGACTAAACCTTTTTCGAATATTCGAAATTGGAAAGGTCAATTTTTTTATATTGAGAGTACCATCATACCCTCTGATGAGTGTCTAAATACTCATCATTTTTACCTAATCTGAGCTGCCAAAACTCTCAAAAACACTCAGAAATGCATCATAATACTCAAATTATCCCAGAATTGTGTTTTATATGTTTCAGATGCAAAATGTTTAAAAACAAGTGAAAAACGAACAAAGTTTGCATAATTGGCAGTTTCAGTCCCCTCAACTTTTAAAAGTTGTCAAATCTAGTCCCTGATCACTAAAAACTTGTACAAATATCATTTTAGGTCCTTGGGGATTCATAAGTTGTTAAAAAAGTCCTTTGAAATTAAAAATTGCATATTTACAACTTTGGTCCCTCAACTTTGAAAAATGTCAAATTTAGTCCTCGGGTATTTAAAATATGGAAATTATCAAATATAACCCTTGTACTATTCTTATATGGCATAATTGGTCCTTGTGTTAACTTTGGAAATTTGGCAGGTTCAACCCTTCAAGAAATCAGAAAGTTACAATTTTGGTCCTTGTGATTTAGCTATAAACCAAACCGGACCTAAATTAAATAAACAAACCAACCCACCCTTTGTATTAAATAACCCAACCCTTATCCCATTTACCCAGCCCAATCCACAAGCCCAACTCCCTTAAAACCCAACCCGACCCAAGCCTGGTATTTAATACCAGGTTTGACCTCAGTCAAACCTATCCCCTTCCTCACAAACCCGCCAAAACCAAAACCACCACCATAGCCCATGGTTTCACCATCCCATCCCCCCAGCTCACTACCTACTATCTACCTGTTCCCTTCCACCTTCACTAACACACAAAAATCCTTAATTGAGAAATACCTGCTCAAATCCACTACCATAGTTTTTGGCGCCAAAATCCAAAAGAGTGGCTCAGATCGATTTGAGACAATCCAAGGGTGCAGAAGAGTTCAGAGTAGTCGGCTAGGGATTTCCCAATTGTATTTTGTATATATAGATCAAATGTAATAGGAATTAAAGAGTAGCTAAGTTTTATTAAGTCGTATTTTATTTAATTGTCTTTACTTATTGTAATTTTAAATTCCAGTCATCAATATAGTTGATTTACAGTCATTTTGATCTTAATTTATTGTACCTTGTCATTTAATTTCAGTCACTTTAAAATTTCATGCTTTACTGTAATTCCTTTTAATTTAAATGTTGTTTGTAATGGCTTATTATCTGTTTAAATAAGCTCACATCAGCTCAATATAGCTTTTGGTGAGTTTATTTTAGTGTAATCCTGTTCTATTTCAAGATTTGAAGAAAAGTCAAATAAAGTCAAAGAAGCTGAAATAAGCTGTTCTGGGTTGATAAGTTGGGGTGATTAAGCTGGAATGGGGTATTAAGCTTGGTTGTGACAAGCCAAGTTGGTCCTTAATCAGTTTTCTCTGTTTCATTACTTCACAGTTGTAAGCTTTTATTTGGTTTTTGCTTAAATACTATTGTAACTGTGCTATAGCTTATTTCTAGCTTATCTCTGTCATTTATTGCTTTATATCTATTAATAGTCATATCTCATCAATAATATCAGTATAATATAGCTTGTGTCTTAGTTTTACTCAAAAAACTCTAAAAAGTCAAAAACAGTCAAACCTAGTATAGCTTATTATTTGCTTATTGTCCTGTTATAAGTTGCTTATTATAGTTAGTATAAGTTAATTAGTCAATAATAATTAGTGTTCATTAGTCAAATTTTATAATTCCTTTGAAAAATCAAAACAGACAATCCATAAAGGGTTGTTTGGTTTAGCAGTCAAGCTAAGTCAAATTTAGCTTGTACTGTAGATTGGTCATTAGGCCAACTTTGGTTAAGCTTTTATAAGCCATATTAAGCTGTTTTCAAGTTTTAAAAAGTTACTTAAGTATAAAACCAAGTTTTTGGTTCTTTGTGTTGATTTTGGGGTGTGAGAAGCTCAAACAAGCAACAAGCTGACCCAAGCTTGTTCTGACCCATCCTTTGGCTTCTTTGAGTCCCACATAGATCATTTAGCCAAGCCCCATTAGCCTAGAACTTGTGCCAAAGCCTGCACACCAAATCCCAACTCTGCACAGCAACTCAGTGTATACTGAGTTGCCTGAGCATCTGATATTGGGTTCAATTGGACCTCAATTGGGGTTGTTGTCATAGGGCTTTAAGGTTTTTTATATAGCTCATAGTATAGGCTAAGTTTTGCCCCCATAATATTGCACCTCAGTAGCTTATTTCATAGCTTAAATTGCCCTGCAATCTTGCCTTTTTCTGCATTTTCTGTTTCAAATTTTGCAACAGCCAAGTGCTCATTTGCTTAATCTGTGGGATTGGTTGTTTGAAATAAGTTGTTTTAAGCTTATTATAGTTGTTTAAACTTGTCCTGATCATTTGGTCAATTTTCCTGCTTATTTGCTTATTTTTGGGCTTATTCACAACTGCTTATTAGCCCAAATCTGCTTTTTAGGTTTAACCAGCTTCCACTTTTATTTTTCTTATCTTTCTAATATTATTTTAGAATTATCTGTAAATTTTCATAATTTTCTGAATAGTTTTGATATTTTTAATAATTTTAATTAGTTTCTAATAATAAATAAATCATAATAAATAAAATAATAATCAGAAAAATATAAATCCAATTTTCATAATTTTCTTTTGTCATTTGTAATCTAGGAAAAATATAATCTTATTTTTAACCTTAAGAAAAACCAAAAATAGAAATAAAGTGATAGCTTCTATTTAATAGAATTTATCTTTTTAAATTTTAATTAAGTAATTTTCATTTTTATAATTTTCTTAGCTTTTATTTACTTATTAATATTTTTAGAAAAAGTTTTAGAATTTTCTTTGTCCATTTAGTATTTTTTATAATTTAAATTAGTTTAATTAATAATTAAATAATAAATAATTAATAATAATTAAATAAAAAGTATAAGAAAAATATAATTTAAGTTTTTAAATAAGTTTTAAGTAATTTTACATTTTTAGGTTTTAAATTTCATAAATTTTATTTTTGTCCCATTTTAGCTTTTTCGTTACGCGTTTCAGTTTATTAATTCGCGTTTAATATTATTGTGCATATCTGTTTTTGTTTGTTATTTAGAATTGTTAAATAAAGCAAAAATAAAAAGCAATCTAAATTATCAATCACTCTAATCCTAGCTTTTCACAGTTTTCCATTCACACCTCGTTGGGAAACGACCCAGGTGATCACTTGCCTGGTTTCACACACTACACACGAGCATTCGTTCTGAGGCTGTTTGCCTTTTATCATTTATTACGGTTGACCATTCACAAGTGGTTGACTTGTGTGATAGAGAAATAAAAGATAGCCGGTTCGGGACGGATCAAATTTTGGCGCCGCTGCCGGGGAGGTGTGCTGCGACAGTTGTGAAGAATTTTAGCGATTAGTGATTCGAGATCCTTCTATCAGAAGTTCCTATTTCCCAAAAACAATATAAAATACAAAAATATTTTCTTTTCTTTTCTATATATATTATTATTATAATTATCATATAAATTAAAAACCCAAAAATATTTTCCGTTTTCTTTAATAATAACAAATAAAAATTAACCATCGAGAACCAAGACTGAGTACTACCTAACTGGGGGTACGACCATAATAAGTTCCCAAACCAAAGAATTAAAACTTGCCTCTGTATCACTTGCGAATTCGGCTCACCTTTGATTGATAAACAAACTCTAACGGAGGTTCTAGGATAGTCTGACATTAAATTGTCGGACTGAAAGAAGCGGGTTTTTAAGGAGCATTAAGTTGCCCACCTTTGCTTCTCCGCCACTCTGTGCGTTTATCTTTTAGAGAGCTACCGTACGCTTGTTGATTGTTGGTTAAGTTTACTTGTGTTTTTTCTCGATCTTGATTTTAATTGAAAATTTTTGTTTTTATCTCCACTTTTCAAAAACAAATAAAATCCAAAAAGAATCTTCTTACCCCATTTTCTAAGTTTCCTCCACTATAAAGGATTCTTAGACTCGTCTTAGTGCATGTGCACTCGTTCTTCTAGGTCATCAAGCCCTTTTCGTGAGCTTGGAAAAATACCTCGAAGACGTCGTAGACGTTCTGCTCCGTCAGTCGTACCCGAGTTACGTACTGATCCCAAAACCCCTGACATCATGGCTGAAGACCGTCCTATGAATGAGCTGCTCCAAGCTCCCACCATTGGGTACGGAGATGCCATTGTTGTTCCAGCCATCGTGGCTGAGAATTTTGAGCTTAAGACTGGGTTAATAAACCTGGTAACCCAGAGGCAATTCTATGGTTTTGACAGGGACGATCCTCAAGATCACATTAGATGGTTCAATAAAATCACATCCACCATCAAATGCAAAAATGTCCCTGAGGAATCAATCAAACTTCTTCTTTTCCCATTTTCCATCGATGGGGCAGCCCGAATTTGGCTTGACAAACAACCCCCTCGATCAATAACAACATGGGAAGATCTGGTTCAGAAATTCGTAAATGAATTCTTTCCTCCGTCTAAAACCACGTATCTAAAAAATGAAATCATGAAATTCTCTCAAAGGTTTGATGAACCATTTGGAGAAGCATGGGAGCGTTTTAAAGAATTGCTCCGCAAATGTCCTCATCACGGTTTTACCGATTTGATGCAAATGGACACTTTCTACAATGGGTTAAACCCATCTGACCAAGATTCTCTTAATGCCTCAGCTGGAGGTAATTTTCTGAGCAAATCTACTAAAGAAGCCATTGTTCTCATTGAAAACAAGTCAAAGGTCCGCACTGCACGAGCCAGACCATATAATTCTCAGGCTGGTGCTGGTCCTTCCACTTCATCTCCCGTGAGTCAGTCTAGTACTGATACTCAGCTTGCTGAACTCACGAAGGTTATTCAAGCTTTGGTTTTCTCCACACAAAAAAAAGAGTCCGCTCCGCAAACTTCTCACACTGCTGGAATAAAAAAGGTAGAAGTTTGTGTTACTTGTGGTGGCCCACATGCTTACTACAATTGTACTGCCACCGATGGCAATGCATTTGAAGTCAAAGCTTTAGCCGGATCTTCCAATCAAGGAGGTGGTCAATACCATCCTCATGTGGAAACAAATTACCGTGCTAGCAATCAGCATGGACCACCCGGCTTTCCTTCTCCTAATAATCCAAATAGGAATAATCCTAATCAGCAAAGAGGGCAAAACATGCAAAATCAATTTCATGCCCCGAACAATCAATACCCACCCCAAAGGGGTAATCAAGGGTATTCAGCTCCTAATTCCCAAAGACCTCTCTCAAGTGAGCTTGATAGCTACATCAAGGTTAATGAGACCAATATGAAGGCAATGCAAAATCAAATCTCTAATTTGAAGAATGAATTTCAGTCCTCAATAAACAAGCAAGGGACTGAGCTTTCAAACAAAATCGATCATTCTCAAAACGAAGTTAAAAATATGTTTGCCAGTCTCATGGACCATCTTAATCCACCTTCTACCTCGGGAGGTCTTCCAAGTAACACTGTTGTCAACCCAAGGGGTGAACTCAAGGCTGTCACTACACATAGTGGTAAAGCTCATGTTGGACCGTCAATTCCTCTTTTCTCTCCGGTGAGGGAATTGGAACAAGAAATCAAGGTGACAAAGGACCCGGTGCTTCCCACTAACAATGGAAGTGCTAAATACGTCCAACCTATTGTTGTCCAAAAATCTACACCCACACTTGCTCCTCAACCGTCAAGAATAGATCCAACTCTATCACGATTTACGGTTAAAAGTTTGTCAACCAAACTTAGCGAGCAAAGATCAGCCAGATATTATTCCGAGATGCTCAATGCTGTTCCTGTCAGTGTGCTTGATGACGACAGTGATGATGACGAAGATACCACTTTCGTCAAAGCCATCACCACAAGGAGTGGTGCTGCTTATGAGGGGCCAGCTGGCCCTATTCCTCCTCCGTTGTTTGAAATGGAGAAAGAGACGGAGGATACAATGGACAAACAAAGTACAGCACATGTCTATCCTCCGGTTGTCCTTAAAAAGAAATCCAAACCAGGAGTTGTCTTTGAATCTATTAAGACTCCTGAAGTGGTTGTCCCTAAAACCAAACCTCATATTCCTTACCCATCGCGCTTAAATGAGCAAAAGCTCCGTGAAAAGGCTAGTCAACAAAATGATAAATTCTATCAAATCTTTAAAGAATTACATTTTGACATAAGCTTTGCGGATGCTACCATTCTAATGCCCAAGTTTGCATCAGCAATCAAACACTTGTTAAGCAACAAGGAAAAGCTGATTGAAATGGCTAAAACTCCATTAAATGAGAACTGCTCAGCGGTTATCTTGAAAAAGCTTCCGGAGAAGCTTGGAGATCCTGGGAAATTTCTTATACCATGTGTATTTCCGGGAATGGTCGAATGCTATGCCTTAGCAGATCTAGGTGCAAGCATCAACCTAATGCCTCATTCAGTATGGAAGAAACTTTCTCTTCCGGCTCTTACTCCTACCTGCATGACTCTAGAGCTTGCAGATCGAACCATATCTCATCCATGCGGCATTGCCGAAGATGTGTTTGTGAAAGTAGGTAAGTTCCATTTTCCAGCTGACTTTGTGGTTGTTGAATTCGACGCAGATCAAAAGGTTCCTCTCATTCTTGGACGAGGATTCCTAAAAACGGGCCATGCTCTTATTGATGTATTTAAGCATGAGATCACCCTGCGTGTGGATAAGGAAGCTGTTACCTTTAACCATGATCAAACTTCAAAGTACTCCTCAAATTATAATTCTGCATCGGTTAACCGAATAGATGTCATTGACATTGCTTCAGAGGAGTACTCTCAAGAAAGTCTAGGTTATTTTCATAATTCTGTGAGTGGTGATCCCACTCCATCTTCTCAACCTATCATTTCCGACTCTTCCCCTTCTCTCCCTCCGTTTGAGGGAAGTGATTCCAATTTAGAAGAGATCGAAGCTTTTCTCAGGTGTGATTCATTTCTAGAAGGAATTGATAACGCTGAGATTGATTTGGAGGGAGATATTCTTTTTCTTGAGAAATTGTTGAATCAGGACAATTCTCCTCCTCTCCCTCCCGTTAAACTTCATAAATTTCCGGAGATCAAGATTAAAGACTTGCCTCCTCCACTTGAAAATGCAATTCTTGAGGAGGAAGTTCTTATCCTAATTGCTGTTCAGATCTCTCTTCTTCCCTTCACCTACCCGGTGATTTCCCCAATCTTTCACTCATTCAGGAGTGAGGATATTACTTTTGACCCCGGCATTGTCCATCTAACATTGGTTTAAATGCCGGATTTCCTTGTCTCTTACTTCCCCATAAACTTTTAAATTGCTTTTTCTCCCGGGCTGTTCAGGAACCCTTTGTTACGGTTGACCGTTCACAAGCGGTTAGCTTGCGTGATAAACCTGACTGTTCGAGAGGAATCAACTCAATTCGGGGTCGAGTCAAGCTAGCGACTCGGTTAATAAAAACAGTAGCAAAATATGGGTTTTCACCCATGTCTCACCCTAGTGTGGGGGAGATGCCCTACATGTTGTAAATATGTACAGTCAAAAAAAAAAAAAAAAAAAAAAAAATAGCATTCCCAAAGAGAGAATTTGCATGCCTTAACGGCTTAAATGCAAATTAAACAAAAATAAAATAAATAAGTATATAAAATAAAGGCTATTAATATTTCCCTTTCACGTTCTAAGTGTTGGTTTAACAACCGGTTCTTTGAATATTGAGGGCAATATTCAGTTCTAAGTGTGGGGGGGAATTCTTGCGAATTTGATCAAATGTACCATCTAGCACCCCCATTTTAGCCAAAATTTTAAATTTTTTTTCTCACTTAGAACGCAATAAATTGTTATCAGTCCGCCATGTCTAACCCAAATAAGGATTGGCTAATCCGAGAGCAAACGGCTCTGGGTAAAGATATATCAAATCCGTTTATGGCTTACAATTTGCCGAAAATTGTATGGTATTCGACTCACCATATCTTCATAAGTGAAGAGTTGGCTAGCCCGCAAGGTTATGGCTTGTGGTTAAGGCAGTGAAAATCCATGATTGGTAATCAGCTCTCCAAAGATAATATTGATAATTTATCTAAGAGTTGGCTAGTCCAGAAGCAAACGGCTTCTGGTAAAGACAAATCAAAACCGTTGACAGCTTGTGGTTTGCTCAAAATCACTTGGTTATCATTGTACCAAAGTTCTTACTTGAACTGAAACAATTGGCTACTCCAGAAGTAATGGATTTTGGTAAAGAGTTGAAATCCATTAAATTTTACATAAAAGATTGCTAGGGACTAGCAATAGTTTAGTGTGGGGGATTGATGAGTGTCTAAATACTCATCATTTTTACCTAATCTGAGCTGCCAAAACTCTCAAAAACACTCAGAAATGCATCATAATACTCAAATTATCCCAGAATTGTGTTTTATATGTTTCAGATGCAAAATGTTTAAAAACAAGTGAAAAACGAACAAAGTTTGCATAATTGGCAGTTTCAGTCCCTCAACTTTTAAAAGTTGTCAAATCTAGTCCCTGATCACTAAAAACTTGTACAAATATCATTTTAGGTCCTTGGGGATTCATAAGTTGTTAAAAAAGTCCTTTGAAATTAAAAATTGCATATTTACAACTTTGGTCCCTCAACTTTGAAAAATGTCAAATTTAATCCTCGGGTATTTAAAATATGGAAATTATCAAATATAACCCTTATACTATTCTTATATGGCATAATTGGTCCTTGTGTTAACTTTGGAAATTTGGCAGGTTCAACCCTTCAAGAAATCAGAAAGTTACAATTTTGGTCCTTGTGATTTAGCTATAAACCAAACCGGACCTAAATTAAATAAACAAACCAACCCACCCTTTGTATTAAATAACCCAACCCTTATCCCATTTACCCAGCCCAATCCACAAGCCCAACTCCCTTAAAACCCAACCCGACCCAAGCCTGGTATTTAATACCAGGTTTGACCTCAGTCAAACCTATCCCCTTCCTCACAAACCCGCCAAAACCAAAACCACCACCATAGCCCATGGTTTCACCATCCCATCCCCCCAGCTCACTACCTACTATCTACCTGTTCCCTTCCACCTTCACTAACACACAAAAATCCTTAATTGAGAAATACCTGCTCAAATCCACTACCATAGTTTTTGGCGCCAAAATCCAAAAGAGTGGCTCAGATCGATTTGAGACAATCCAAGGGTGCAGAAGAGTTCAGAGTAGTCGGCTAGGGATTTCCCAATTGTATTTTGTATATATAGATCAAATGTAATAGGAATTAAAGAGTAGCTAAATTTTATTAAGTCGTATTTTATTTAATTGTCTTTACTTATTGTAATTTTAAATTCCAGTCATCAATATAGTTGATTTACAGTCATTTTGATCTTAATTTATTGTACCTTGTCATTTAATTTCAGTCACTTTAAAATTTCATGCTTTACTGTAATTCCTTTTAATTTAAATGTTGTTTGTAATGGCTTATTATCTGTTTAAATAAGCTCACATCAGCTCAATATAGCTTTTGGTGAGTTTATTTTAGTGTAATCCTGTTCTATTTCAAGATTTTAAGAAAAGTCAAATAAAGTCAAAGAAGCTGAAATAAGCTGTTCTGGGTTGATAAGTTGGGGTGATTAAGCTGGAATGGGGTATTAAGCTTGGTTGTGACAAGCCAAGTTGGTCCTTAATCAGTTTTCTCTGTTTCATTACTTCACAGTTGTAAGCTTTTATTTGGTTTTTGCTTAAATACTATTGTAACTGTGCTATAGCTTATTTCTAGCTTATCTCTTTCATTTATTGCTTTATATCTATTAATAGTCATATCTCATCAATAATATCAGTATAATATAGCTTGTGTCTTAGTTTTACTCAAAAAACTCTAAAAAGTCAAAAACAGTCAAACCTAGTATAGCTTATTATTTGCTTATTGTCCTGTTATAAGTTGCTTATTATAGTTAGTATAAGTTAATTAGTCAATAATAATTAGTGTTCATTAGTCAAATTTTATAATTCCTTTGAAAAATCAAAACAGACAATCCATAAAGGGTTGTTTGGTTTAGCAGTCAAGCTAAGTCAAATTTAGCTTGTACTGTAGATTGGTCATTAGGCCAACTTTGGTTAAGCTTTTATAAGCCATATTAAGCTGTTTTCAAGTTTTAAAAAGTTACTTAAGTATAAAACCAAGTTTTTGGTTCTTTGTGTTGATTTTGGGGTGTGAGTAGCTCAAACAAGCAACAAGCTGACCCAAGCTTGTTCTGACCCATCCTTTGGCTTCTTTGAGTCCCACATAGATCATTTAGCCAAGCCCCATTAGCCTAGAACTTGTGCCAAAGCCTGCACACCAAATCCCAACTCTGCACAGCAACTCAGTGTATACTGAGTTGCCTGAGCATCTGATATTGGGTTCAATTGGACCTCAATTGGGGTTGTTGTCATAGGGCTTTTAGGTTTTTTATATAGCTCATAGTATAGGCTAAGTTTTTCCCCCATAATATTGCACCTCAGTAGCTTATTTCATAGCTTAAATTGCCCTGCAATCTTGCCTTTTTCTGCATTTTCTGTTTCAAATTTTGCAACAGCCAAGTGCTCATTTGCTTAATCTGTGGGATTGGTTGTTTGAAATAAGTTGTTTTAAGCTTATTATAGTTGTTTAAACTTGTCCTGATCATTTGGTCAATTTTCCTGCTTATTTGCTTATTTTTGGGCTTATTCACAACTGCTTATTAGCCCAAATCTGCTTTTTAGGTTTAGCCAGCTTCCACTTTTATTTTTCTTATCTTTCTAATATTATTTTAGAATTATCTGTAAATTTTCATAATTTTCTGAATAGTTTTGATATTTTTAATAATTTTAATTAGTTTCTAATAATAAATAAATCATAATAAATAAAATAATAATCAGAAAAATATAAATCCAATTTTCATAATTTTCTTTTGTCATTTTTAATCTAGGAAAAATATAATCTTATTTTTAACCTTAAGAAAAACCAAAAATAGAAATAAAGTGATAGCTTCTATTTAATAGAATTTATCTTTTTAAATTTTAATTAAGTAATTTTCATTTTTATAATTTTCTTAGCTTTTATTTACTTATTAATATTTTTAGAAAAAGTTTTAGAATTTTCTTTGTCCATTTAGTATTTTTATAATTTAAATTAGTTTAATTAATAATTAAATAATAAATAATTAATAATAATTAAATAAAAAGTATAAAAAAATTATAATTTAAGTTTTTAAATAAGTTTTAAGTAATTTTACATTTTTAGGTTTTAAATTTCATAAATTTTATTTTTGTCCCATTTTAGCTTTTTCGTTACGCGTTTCAGTTTATTAATTCGCGTTTAATATTATTGTGCATATCTGTTTTTGTTTGTTATTTAGAATTGTTAAATAAAGCAAAAATCAAAAGCAATCTAAATTATCAATCACTCTAATCCTAGCTTTTCACAGTTTTCCATTCACACCTCGTTGGGAAACGACCCAGGTGATCACTTGCCTGGTTTCACACACTACACACGAGCATTCGTTCTGAGGCTGTTTGCCTTTTATCATTTATTACGGTTGACCATTCACAAGTGGTTGACTTGTGTGATAGAGAAATAAAAGATAGCCGGTTCGGGACGGATCACCCTCCGAGTATCCTGAGCTGTTGGCCGAAGGGAATAGGTTTGATGAAAAACGATACAATGACCCATTACCTTATGAGGTGAGAAGTGACCTTATGTACCAACGTCTTGCACGTCATCCAGTGGACGTACAAACGTTTCCTGAGCCCATCTTATTCATGGCTGGCATTGCTAAAAGTTGGGAAGAGTCTCCATTGCTTCCTGAAATTATTTGTGAAGGAAAAAGTATGTATAATTTCTTATTTCATAAATAAATAACTTACCTGCTGATATTCATCTCTTTTCCTTTGTCTGTGCAGAAATGGCTTTTCGTAATTTTGTTGTGGCTGGAGGTGCCAAGGAAGTTAGCTTTATGCCAAGGGACCCTCAAAATACGAGTTACGGAGTGGGATCTCCTTCCATTTCTGTCAATAATAATGATGTTGATGTCTCTCCACCCAAGCCTCTTGCTGTGCTCCCCCCCAATCAAAACAGTTGGTACTGAGGAAGCCCCCCAGGTAGTGGAGGATGTTGGTGATTCTGATGATACCCCTTCCGGAGGTGATCAGCTCAGGATTGTGGGGTCCTCCGGCATCGCTGATAGAGTTCGGACTAGAAAAGGTACTAGTGCAAAGGCTGCAAAGGCTGCCCCCAAGAGAAAATTGAACATTCCTACTCCTACTTCCAGAACCACCAGGCAAAAAACAGAGAAGTCTCGTGGGAAGACCATTATGTATGCTCCGGAAGGAATGGCTGATGAAGATGACATATCTGGTAAGTGAAAATTCTTCCAGTCTTCCTTCCTTTCCGTAATATTGCGTGTTTGGCTTATATTGTTTCCGTCTTCTTTTTTTTTTTTTTTTTTTTTTTTTTTTTAAAGGTTTGCCAGATACGAAGGAATTGCCCAACTCTCTCTCCTGCCGCTTGCTTGTTGAGAATGTCACTCCTGCCTCATGGAGGAGTAAAATGAATGAAATGTCCATTGAGGAACTTTGCGATCTCAACGACAAAAGTTATATCCGACAAGCAATGCTGGACAGTCATCTGAGCTTTCGCACCAGGGGATTGCTTAATAGAGTCCAGGAGGCGAAGGAGGAAGTTGCTGCTGTTGTTGCCAGAGAAAAGGAGAGGGAGAAAAATTATGCTGAGTTGGATAAGAGATGTGATGAAGCCATGGAGAACTTTGAGAAACATCCAAGGTATGAGGCTCTTCGAAACAGGATTGATGGTCTTGAAAAACAACTTAAGGAGTCACAGGCTGAATGTGGTAGGTTAATTCTGGAGGAGGCTAAGGTTGTAGGCTATGAGAACCAGGTGAGTGCCCTGGAGTCTAAGTGTACTGGGTTGGAGGCTGAGAGAGCCAGACTAGTGGAGCAGGATGCTAAGCGTTGTCAGGAGGTTGATAGGTTGAAGCTTGAATGCCAAAGGTTGAGAAAAGATATGGCTGAGGTTGTATCGAAGGTTGTTCCCTACATTGCTATGGAATTATATCATAGCGATGAGGTGGGAGTGGTTGTGGGTAAACTGGTGAATGCAGCCATATTTCATGGCAAATGCACAACTTTGGAGGAGATTGCCGAAACTAAGAAACCCGTTGTGCTTTCAGATGTGCCATACTATCGTCCAAATTCCGTTCAGGAGTATGATGAAGCTGGTAATGCATTTACCACTGCAGTTTACCCCTTTCTTGCCGAAGCAACCAAAGATCCTTCAGCCTCCATCGAAGATCTCCTTTCTAAAAAACCCAAGAGTATACAGCCTCCGTCTCCAACTAAAAGAACCCTGTCTGAGAAACCCAAGTCTGCGACTCATCAAGAAGACCCAAACTCTTCTATCAACAAATGAAGGCTGCCATGTTGGCAGTAATTTAGTCTGTAAGGGTGGCGTGTACCCTTTGAAACAATTTGTTTATGTTTAAAGGCTGATGCCTTTCTTTAAGACAATTTATCATGCTTTTATCAGGCTAGTGCCTGTTTGAATAGTTTGTCTGGGCTTCGTCCCATAACTTTGAACAATTATCTTTTTTGATGATGGATGCGCCTGTGCGTAGTCTTTATGACTCTTAATTTGGAGGAATATTCTCCTTTTTTATTGCCATGCTTATCTTCTCTTACGCTCATTATTAGAACGTAAACATACAACCTAAGGTTATAACCTTATTGTGTGTATTTTGGACCAAGATTTTATGCAATCGTATAATTTGACTGCGACAGAGGGTCGCGACCCACTCCGTCTTTATCCTTAAGTTACAGAGGGCTTTAAATACCCTAAGACTTCATAGGAAAGCTAATGTGAATTGTAATGGATGTTAATGTTATACAAGACATGTGTCTTGCTTCATCCTTCGACATTGAAACTTGTAAAGTACTTGGCTGGATAAATCTATGTTGTATAAAACGAAACAAGAGATTTTGAGGGAAACATGTTATATCATTAAGTGGGTAGGGAGGATTACATCATTTGAAAAAATGAACACTAGACACCTACCATTAATGCTTTTTTCCCATGTGAGAAGACTACGTTACATGAAATTGAAAACAACTAAATGCTTTTAAAGAAAGGTAAGTTCTTATATGTAAGACTTACGAGAGTTTGTATCATGTCCAAACTTGTTCACGACATCTTTTGTTTCCTTCCTTCGAGCTTCCGCGTATTTTTGTCACATTAATTCTTCTTTGACGCTGGGCTCTTTCATTTGGCTTCGTTTGCTTTTACTCGAAGGACAACTTCCTATATGCCCTCAAGGCTTTGGGAAGTTTGTCTGCCCATTTATGCTGATATTGCCCTAGCTTCGTCTCAATTTCGGTGACAATATCCTTGTCAACACAAACGAATCTTTGCTTCACATTCAGGCTTTTACAGAAAGAAGGGAACACTCCTTCGGCAAAGTGTGGCCCTTCATAAGAGGTGATAACTTGTGGGATTCCAAATCTGAAAATTATGTGTTCCCATATGAACTCTTCCACATCTTTTCCTTTTGTTGATGCCAACGGCTTGGCCTCGACCCACTTGGTGAAATGATCGATGGCTATGACCAAGAATTGTACCCCTCCGGGAGATAATGGTAAAGGTCCGATTATGCTGACTCCCCATTGATCGAAGGGTCGTACAGTCATGCTAGATGTCGCATCATACTCTAATGGTTTCCGGGCTTTGGAGTGTGTCTGACATACCGTGCATGTTCTGATTGCTTCCCTTGCATCTTCTAGTACGGTTGGCCAGTAATAACCCCATTTTGTTACCTTCGCGGCGATGGCTCTAGGGCTTGTGTGTCTTCCACAAAATTTTTCATGAGCATTGTAGAGAATGTTCGAAGCCTGTTTTAATTTGACACAACGGAGCCAAGGAGATGAAAGACGCCTTTTGTAGAGATTATTGCCGATGAGCCTGTACTGTGGACTTTTGACTTTGATTCTTCGTGCCAACTTTGAATTATCGGGCAAAACGCCGCTTATCAAGTACATTTTTATTGGTTCTATCCAGCTGGAGCCTTCATCGAATGTTTCACTTCTTGCAATTGACCTGGTGGCCAATTCTTCTACTAAAACCTCACTGGGTAGATGAGCAAAAGCAGTCGATGCTAATTTGATTAGGGCCTCCGCCTTTTCGTTTTGGCTTATGTGGACATTTGTCACTTTGTATCATTCGAAACCCTAAAGGAGCTTTTTAACCTCGTTCAAGTACTCCTTGATTATAGGCTGCCTTGCTCTGTAAGAACCCTTGATTTGACCAGCGACTAAAAGAGAGCCTACGAAGATGGAGAGGTCATGAACCTCGATGCCCTTTGCGAGTCGAAGGCCAGCCAGCAAGGCTTCGTACTCTGCTTCATCTTTCGTGGCCTTGAATTCAAAACGTAGCGCATAACTGTACTCCTTTCCCTCCGGATTTATTAGGATTAAACCTATTCCGAAACCATCGGAGCTTGAGGCTCCGTCAGCGAATAATTTCCATCCCTCCGTTGCTGTTGGGGGAGTTTCTCCATTTTGGCTGTGTACGGGAGGTGTTTCGTTGAAGACTTCTGCGAAAGTCTGACTCTTGATGGAGCTTGGACTATCACATTTCTTCAATGATCTTGGAGCCGGTAGGCCAATGGCTGCTGATGATGTACCCTCCTAACGGGTCGAAGGACTCCCCTTCGAGCCTGTAGAAAGCCCTCCCTTCGGAGGCCCAGGTTAACCTTCTAATACGTTTCATTGGCGTAAAACCATTCGCCTGGGAATGGTTACCATGTGGGAATCCGCCAATCGTAGCCCTAAGCCCTTCGGGGTATTCCTGACGAAGGGACTAACACGAAGGATCATCCAGACCTGGTCAAACCCACGTCTCCTCTATCCTTTGGCTTCCCGCCAAAACAGAGATCGTGGGCTACAAAGCCCTAGCGGTTACCACAAATCATGGGACGCCCCCATGATCTCTGAAATAAATGCAACCGCCCACTAAGGCCTATTTCTCCCCTATAAATAGCTTAGTCGGGCAAGAACAAAGTAAGTAATCTCAATGTTATCTGATGTTAACTGAAAGTAATTTCAAGTTAACCTCACTCTCTAAATTTACGACCTACATTACCATCACACATACTTACTCGCACGCCGGAGGTGGTTCGCAGGGTCCAACCCCTGCGCAATCACTTAACGTAGTGTCTTTGTATTTCTTATTTTCAGGTTAAGAACAAGCTTGGCGCAATCTCAACACCCCATAATTCCTTTGATCACCATCGACGGCTTGGTTGACGACTATTTGTTCAATCAGTGGCGCCATCCGTGGGACCGCTACAATTGGTCTCGTTAATTCCGAGCTTTTAACCTACCAACCAATTTCACTATTATTCCGGCATGGATCAAGGGAGAGAAGATACTCCCCCACCGGGCTTCTCTACCTTAACACCAATACCAGTCGACGACCCTAACAACCTTCCCCCAATAACCGCCTCCACTTTCACAACACGTTCTCACCCAGAAATCACAACCAACAATCATGCTTCGACATCAGCCAACCCAGAACCTGTCATTAGCCCAGCCTTTGTCGAAGCCAACCACGAAGTGTTGGAAACCCTTTTAAGGGCTCGCAACAGGCAAGTCAGGAATGCTGAGGTACGAAAGGAGTTGGAATACTCGAGTGAAGAGTATGATGAGGAAATGGAGATGGAACCTAGGCCTCCGACCCAAGGACCAACCCTATCTGCCTTAAGGATTGGTTCTCCAATTGGCCGAAGGCTAAGCAAAAGGTCTGTTGGTTTCGAAGGAGTCCCCGAGAGGGCTCCGACAAGAAGAGAAGGGGCAGTTGCCGAAGGCTCTAACGGTAGGAGTCAGCTTAGGGAAGAAAGGGGGATGACTTTACCTCCATTACTAGCCGCTCATCTTGGAAGAACTGAAGCCATGGTTCCGTTGCAGCCTTCTCACGCGTCAGGCGTAGAAGGCAATCCGTCTACAATCAATATGGGAGGAAATCTTCCTCCCAATGGTATGTACCCCCCGTTCCAAACTCAGTCTTATCCTCAAAATTTATATCCTCCCATGAATGGACAACCTAATAACCCAAGCTTCCCTCAAAATTATGGGAGCATGCCCTTCGGTCACCCTATGGCGTACCCTCCATACGCCATGGGAAACAGTTACCCGTTTGCCATGAACACACCTTATCAGTCCTACCCAGGCCAAACTCCTATGGGAATGCCCCCAAACAGCAATCCATACAATACAGTCCCCATGTACGCACCACCTTATAATTGTCTATATTCAGACCCTATGGGTTCAGCTACACCCTTCGTTAGATGGATAGAAGATTACCCATTGCCTGATGGTTTGAAAATGCCTTCACATGTCGGGACTTATGATGGGAAAGGGGATCCGGACAATTTCTTACACTTGTTCGAAGGGGCTATCAAAATGCAAAAGTGGGTTATGCCGGTGGCCTGTCACATGTTCACGTACACCCTTCGGGATTCTGCTCGTATTTGGTGGAATGGGCAAAAGCCCGGTAGCATCGTCAATCTTGATGATCTCAAAGCTAAGTTCCGGTCACACTTCAGTCAGCAAAAGAAATTCACAAGGACTCATTTAACGGTACACAACATCAAACAAAAAGAAAATGAAAGTACCAGGGCCTTCGTTACTAGGTACACCGATGAGACTTTGCAAATTTTGGGTCTTCATGAAGATCAACGTATTTCTGGTTTCGTACATGGCCTTCGGAATCGGAGTTTGGTGGAATTCTTGTCCACCGACCTTCCGACAACTTACAAGGGCCTGACCGAGAAGACGTACACTTGGATCGAAGCCAAAGAGGTATCCACTAATGGGGCTCCGATAGATAAGGATAGCAACAACAAGTTTGTAAAACCCTAAAATCTAAAATGTGTAAAAAGACCAAAATGCCCCTGCAAGTTTAAAAATTAATTAAAAGCTTATAATGTATCAAATAAATTCCAAACTTCTGGCAATGCACAAGTTATGATCCCAAATAATTTTAACAACTTCATTTAACATTTATACAAGTGACAAAATGACTAAAATACCCTTGTGATAACCGAATGGATTTTTTTTTAGTTTTATTAGGATTTAAAGTGATTTTAAAATGTGTAAATAAAGAAAATAGCAATCAAAGGAGACTTACCAACTTAAGAACCGAAATTCTGGGTCAAAGCCCACCCCTTGGACTCGGCCTAATCCCTTTAATTAGCTCCACACGTTTCATTCATCAAACCCTAAAATTTCTTTTGCCGCCTAGATCAAAAAGCACACAAAAATCCCTAAATCTTTCATGCAATTTTCTAGAAGTGTGTGACCATTTTTCCCGTGTTCTTCATCATCTAAAGGAAGCTAGAAAAATACGTTTGAGGTCGTGTGGTGCTTGGTTCGAGTGTGGTGATTTTTCTTCTTATCGCTAGAACATAAGTAAGTATATTCGATCATAATTCATACGACACATCTAAAATTCGTTTTTCATTTTTCTTGTGTCCCTCACATCATATGTGACCTGTGAAAATTGGTTTCAAGATTTTTAGATCGTTCGTGAAGCTGTGGTGAATTTCGTTCGTTTTGGCCTATACGCGTGAGAAAGAATTCGTACTAGCCATTCCTCACGTTCTAAATTCGGTTTGCCATTTTTCCTGAGTCTCTTATGATCTTAGAACACCAAATAAAATGATTACAACATGCCATGCATGATCTACGAATTATTTGCTAATTTAATCTTTAAAACGTGTGTAAATTATAAAATATAGCATGCGGATTTTTAAGGCTTCGAATTTATTTTATTCTTGTGTAATATAATCATTTATGATCTGGAAAAATATTGGAAGAATTATCATGGCTTGGATCTTGAGTTTTCGAATTTATTTAGTTAATCGGATTTTAGATAAATCGTATAAAAAAAAAAAGAAAAGAAAAATTCATGCGATCTGATTTTGAGGATTAGGGCTTGTTCTTGTGTTATTTAATAGTGTTTAATGATTATGTTATGATTAAAAATGGATTGGATAGGTTGGGGTTTGAAAAACATGTGGTTATAAGGTTATACGATTTGCAATTAAATATAAAGGGGGTGTTTTGTAACTTTTAAAACTCATGGGCTATTTTTGTCATGTTCTATAGATCATGTATAATCTGTAAAAATTATTAAACGGAGGGCCTATATGTAAAATTCATGAGATAATGAATTTAGTTGTAATTATTGGTTCGAATTGTAAATTAAATAAATATAAGGACTAAACATGTAATTTCGGAAAAGTTGAGGTCGTTTTGAGTATTTTAATATATTCAGGGGGTTATGAGTAATTTTGGTAATTTAATGGCTTAATATGTAATTATTTATAATTAAAAGTTGAAATGGTAATTTAAGGGACTAAATATGTAACCTTGATAACTTGAGGGACTTGATGTGTAAATTATGAAAACTTGAAGGTAAATTCGAATAACTAATTAAAATAAGTGATCATTGTATAATTTTGATAAACTAAGGGTCTAATGTGTAATTATGGATATTAAAAGATTTAAAATGTAAATAATGTAACTTAAGGGTGTAAAGTGTAAAATGGTGAAACTTGAGGGGCTGAAAGTGTTAACTTGATAAATATGGATTCAAAACAGGTTACTTGAGATATTTTTATATTTGAACCTTATCTTTGATATAATTACACTCAAAACCCTAATTTATGTAAAGTTGTCATAAGTAACCCTAAACTTTTGTGACTTGTTAAAATCCACCCTAAAACCATAATATGTTGTGATAATGACTTAACCTAAATGAGAGTATGGGAATCTTACTAATTATGGAAACTTTCTAATTATGGGAACTTTCTAAAAATAGAAACTTACTAAATATGGAAATCTGCTAAAAATGGAAAGTTACTTAAAGTGGAAAGGTTATAATTCTTTTCTACCCCTCTAGGTGTGAAGAAGGAGAGGAACTGATCCTTGCATCTTATTCTTTTGATTTGTGCTTTGCTTTGAAATAAGGTACGGATATTCTGCCCTTTTAATAAGGTGCCTTCGGTCTCTTGACTTCTGATTTGAACCTATGATATGAACCTTTGATATGAACCCTGTGAAATGAACCCTTTTATATGAACCTTGTCATTTGGACTGTGATTATGACCATGTGAACCTTTGCTTTGATATGAACCTTTGACCTTTGACCCCAGTTTGATACTACGAGCCAAATGTGTTTCCTAGCCATGAAGGTAACATGGCCGTGTCTGTGATGCACCACTGACATGACTCTTGTGTGGTCAGAGTGATTAACCACACCGTCCCCATTGTGATTTGTGAAATGCATGCGATTATTATTATTATGGCCAATGTGATATGTGGGGGGCGTATGGATGCATCCTAGATTTGTATTGTGATTGTGATTGTGATATGTGATATGTGGTGACTGATGATGGGTGCAATCCACGTCTTTCACAAAATGTGGGAGCTGATCACTCCATTGTGATACATGAGGACACCCCTCATATTATCCGGTTACTGAAGAGGTATCCCCTCTAGATTACTGTGAATGTGATATGTGATGTGATATGTGGGCTCGTGGTGGATGACTGTCCTAACCTTTACTCTTGTACCTTATGTATATCTCTTTCATTATGCTTCGTTTGTTCGTTTCCGTTTATTATATATCTGTTCACTGGGCTTTTAAGCTCAGCCGCACGTTTTCTTTTCGTGTGCGGCAGGTATCTAAGCTAGGAGCTTTTGGATTATGCTTTGGATGGGATGAGAGATAGATGAAGCTTTGACCTTAGATGACCACCTTTATCTTATGACTTTGTTTTGGACTTGGTATCCATATGTATTCGTATCTTTGGATTATTTCCTTCCCTTGAACTTATGTATTATTCAAGTCGTGTTGACTTGACTTTTCCTTTGAATTAATTATTAAGACTTCCGCTGTGTGTTTATGTATGCTTTGATTTGTCACCATAATGTGATACTTCTACCCTTGTCGGGTTGGGGTGTTACAATTATGGTATCAGAGCCCAGGTTGCGACCTGTAGTACATAAGCATGGCCTGTGAGTCTTATGGACCCTAGGATTTGACCCTTAAGGTTTAAGTTTTGACTGGTAAGGTTTTGGGTAGTCTTAGGTTCCGTTTCGTCTTCCATTTCGTGCTTATTCTTTTATATTGTTGCTAATCGTTTTCGAAATCATTCAGATGGTGAATACTCGACATCAGGAATATAATGGAGCGACCCCTGATTTTCAGGCCATGATAGCAGAAGCTTTGGCCAACGCTCTTCCTACCTTGGTGACTCAGGTTACCAACAATATTCAGAATGGGGCAGGTTCTTCCGGAGGGGGTGGTGCAGGTTCAGGTCCAGGTAATGGTGGTGGAGGTGCTCCACCAGTGGGTATCCATGTCTGGATTGAGAGGTTTAACAAGCTCAAACCCCTCACTTTCCGTAAAGCTGCCGTCCCCACTGAGGCGGAAGACTGGATTATCCACATGGAAAAGATATTTAAGGTTTTGGGTTGTCCAGATGAGTTTAAGACGAGATTGGCTGCATTTAAGTTTGAAGGCGATGCACAGAGCTGGTGGACAGCTTATGTCCAGGCACAGGAGCAGGGTTTTGAGGAGACTTGTACTTGGGAGGATTTTATGGGTATCTTTTATAAGCAGTACATTCCAGTGGCTGAACAGCAGCGATATGAGCGGGAGTATGGGAACATCCGTCAGGGGGACCAAGAGACTACTGGGGAATTTATGCAGCGATTTATGAGGCTGGCCAGTTTCGTTGGGCCAGAGATTACGGGAGATGCTTACCGTCAGGCTAAGACGTTTAAGTGGGCGTTAAAGAAATGGATACTGAACCAGATAGTGAATACGCAATATGATGATGTGGCGGCGGTTGCGAACGACGCTCGCAACATCGAGATGTTGCATAGTGATGGTAGTGGTTATAATAAGCGTGATAGGGATGGTAACCGGGTGCATTTCAGAGGACAGAGTCAGCAGGGACAGGGCCAGGATTTCAGAGGTCGGCAGGACCAGGCATCCGAGCAGAGAGGTCGACAGGACCATAGGTATGATCAGCGTGGTCGCCAGGACCGGGACTACAGTCAGAGGCGACAGGATTCTCGGGGTTATGATAGGCAGGTTTCTGGGAGGAGTGGCTACAACAGCAACCCACGTCAGTATCGTGATCAGACTACTCGGGGTGCTCAGTCGGGTTATCAGTCAGGTTCTTCTGGGCAGGGGAGGACTAGTGAAGTGTTACCTCCTCCACCACTGTGTCCCACTTGTGGAAAGCCTCATCCGGGGCCATGCCACAAGGCTTCGGGAGGATGCTTTGCTTGTGGATCTCTTACGCACAGGGTGAAAGATTGTCCGAATGACAAGAGGAAGCAGGTTGTTCCATCGGGTTCGGGTAGGCCAGCTCCTACTACTGGTCGGGTTTATTCTCTCACTCGGGATCAGGCGGCAGGCACGTCAGGTACCATTACCGGTTATCTTTATGTTGGAGATCATATTGTTTTTGTTTTATTTGACACCGGTGCTACACACTCTATAATATCTAATACGCTTGCCAAGAAAATAAAAGTAACTCCAACACCATTGAATAATCCTATATCTATCTCTACTCCTATGAAAACCCAAGTCATCATCGATTGTGAATATGTGAATTGTCCGCTAAGATTTGATGATTGTGTTCGTTCGGCTAATTTGCTTCCCCTCGATATGATTGATTTTGATATAATTCTGGGTATGGACTGGTTGTCTTCTCATAAGGCCACCATCGACTGTCATGCCAGAAGTGTAAGTTTTGGCAATATTCATCATCCGGATTTTGTGTATCACGGTTCTCAGCCTTTGAAATCTGTTAAACTTATTTCTGCTATGAAAGCGCGAACTCTAATCTCTCATGGTTGCCAAGGGTTTTTGGCCTCTGTTAAAGATATGTCTTCTCAGGGACCTGATGTTAGTAGTGTTCCCATTGTTCGGGAGTTCGCTGATGTCTTTCCCGAAGAGCTTCCTGGTATTCCTCCCACCAGAGAAGTTGAATTCAGTATTGATCTAGTTCCCGGTGCTGAGCCTATCTCTAAGGCTCCGTACCGAATGGCTCCAGTTGAACTCAAAGAATTGAAAGTGCAGTTAGAGGAGTTATTGGAGAACGGTTTTATTCGTCCGAGTGTTTCTCCATGGGGCGCTCCTGTGCTATTTGTGAAAAAGAAGGATGGTAGTATGCGCCTTTGCATTGATTACCGGGAGCTCAACCGCATTACTATCCGTAACCGCTATCCCCTTCCGCGCATCGACGATTTGTTTGATCAGTTGCAAGGGGCAAAGCATTTCTCTAAGATTGATTTGAGATCGGGTTACCATCAGCTTCGTGTGAGGGAACAAGATGTCCCCAAGACTGCTTTTCGAACCCGCTATGGTCATTACGAATTCCTGGTTATGCCTTTCGGCTTGACCAATGCTCCGGCCGTTTTTATGGACCTTATGAACCGGGTTTTTCATGAGTTCCTCGATAAATTTGTCATTGTCTTCATCGACGATATTCTTGTCTATTCGAAATCTAAGGAGGAGCACGAACAGCATCTTCGGACTGTGTTGGAAATTCTTAGACAGAAGAAGTTATACGCGAAGTTCTCTAAGTGTGAATTCTGGTTGAGTCAGGTCGCTTTTCTAGGTCACGTTGTATCTGCAGAGGGTATCACTATGGACCCAGCGAAGGTCGAGGCTATCACTAAATGGCCTAGACCTACAAATGTGACTGAGGTGAGAAGTTTTCTGGGACTCGCGGGTTATTATCGTCGTTTTGTTGAGGGTTTCTCGCGGCTAGCCTTACCGTTGACACAGTTGATGAGAAAAGGGGAGAAATTTGTATGGACTGAGGAGAGGGAGAACAGTTTTGAGGAGCTTAAGCAGAGATTAGTATCGGCACCTATTCTGACTCTTCCGTCCGGTTCGGGTGGTTTCCAGATTTATAGTGATGCATCTAAAAAGGGTTTGGGTTGCGTTTTAATGCAGCACGGAAAAGTCATCGCCTATGCTTCGAGGCAACTGAAGCCGTATGAAGAAAATTATCCGACGCACGATTTGGAATTGGCTGCAGTGGTTTTCGCTCTTAAAATATGGCGGCATTATCTATACGGCGAGTCATGTGACATTTTCACCGACCACAAAAGCCTCAAATATATTTTCACGCAGAAGGAGCTAAATATGAGACAGAGGCGATGGTTGGAGCTCTTAAAAGATTACGACACCCACATCCAGTATCATCCCGGCAAGGCAAATGTTGTTGCCGACGCTCTTAGCCGGAAGTCGGGTATGGTCGCTAGTCTAAATTTTGAGCCTCGGATTCTAAATGATTTAGAGATCCTTGATGTTGAGTTTTGTGTTCGGGGTTGTGACGGTTACTGGGCTAGTCTAAAGGTTGAGTCCAATCTCATCCTGCGGATTAAAGAAGCCCAGAAGGATGACGGTGAACTCTGGGCTATTGTGCAGAACGTGGAAGATGGGAAGCAATCTGAGTTTCGGGTTGATGAGTTTGGTGTGGTATGGTTCGAGGATCGTCTTTGTGTTCCTAACGATCCTGATTTGCGAGAGGCTGTTTTGTCAGAGGCGCATAGTTCTCCCTTTACTATACATCCGGGTTCCACAAAGATGTACCGAGACCTGAAACAACATTTTTGGTGGAACGGCATGAAACATGATGTAGCATCTTTTGTAGCTAGGTGTTTGGTTTGTCAGCAGGTCAAGATCGAGCACCAGAGAGCTGGTGGGTTATTACAGCCGTTAGATATTCCGACTTGGAAATGGGAGGAAGTTACGATGGATTTTGTTACGGGATTACCTATTACCAGAAGGAAACATGACGCGATTTGGGTAGTAGTTGATCGGCTGACTAAATCTGCTCATTTCATACCCATTCGTGTGAAGTACGGTGTTAATAAGTTGGCGGAAATCTTTAGGCAGGAGATTGTTAGACTTCACGGTATGCCCACGGCCATTATTTCTGATAGAGATCCACGTTTTACTTCCAGATTCTGGAGGGGTTTACACAAGGCTTGGGGTGCACGACTCAAGTTCAGTACGGCTTTTCACCCTCAGACAGATGGTCAGTCAGAGCGGACCATCCAGACATTGGAGGACATGCTGAGGGCATGTGCGTTAGAGTGGACGGGAAATTGGGACGAGTATCTTTGTTTAGTAGAGTTCGCTTACAACAACAGCTGACATGCTAGTATTCGGATGGCTCCTTTCGAGATGTTGTATGGGCGGAAATGTAGAGCACCCGTTTGTTGGAACGAAGTAGGAGAACGTGCTATTGAGGGTCCGGAGTTGGTTCAGATCACGAATGAGAAGGTTGATGTGGCTAAGGAGAAGTTGAAAGAAGCTCGGGCACGTCAGAAAAGTTATGCGGATAAGCACCGTCGTGATTTGGAGTTTCAGGTTGGCGATCGGGTTTTCCTTAAGGTTTCACCGTTCCGAGGAGTTAAACGTTTTGGAATCAAGGGCAAGCTGAGTCCTCGATTCATCGGACCATTCGAGATCCTGGAGCGTATTGGAGAGGTTTCCTACCGTCTAGCTCTACCTCCCCAGCTTTCGCATGTGCATGATGTATTCCATGTATCTCTCCTACGGGGATACAACTATCATCCTCTTCATGTGGTATCTTATCCTATCGATCAGATTCAGCCGGATATGTCTCTTCCGGAGGAGCCGGAAGCGGTTCTGGATCGCCAAGAGCGAGTTATGAGACGTAAAGTAATTCCGTTCGTTAAAATTCTTTGGCGGAACCACCCATAATTGGCGTTCCCATAACTGCCAATTCCCATTCAATCCATAGATATAGTACAACAAATAGTGGTGATATCGACCACTTACATAACTTTACATAAGTTGGTTAAAATAAACATCCAACTTTTTTTTTTTTTTTTTTTTTTTTTTTTTTTTTTAGTAGATGTGTAAAATTTCACCACATCACTATAACTTTCTTTCCTGATAATTTTTATTCATGCTTTTCATACTTCAGAAATAATGGTAATAGTGAAAGTAGTAAACACACGAAAAATAAACTCAAAGATATACAATATTTACTTTCACTCCAATTGCATTGTGCAATTTCCCGACCTAACCATAGATAATGAATTACGCACGCGAACACAGGTAATGTAAGGAAACACACTTTGCCTATAGCAATTAACCAACCACGGATTCTAATCTACAGGGTAGGCTAAGGTGTAAGGGTGTAACGAAACATTTTAAACATAGGTGTAAGAAACGAAAGGAATGGCTCTGAGGGTTTTTCTAGGGGTATCTTACTCTAAAAATGAGAGTAACAAAAGGGTTTATACGGGGGTTAACTAACCAGTGTAGTTAGCTAATAACACATAACATATAAAGGCTATTTGGTGTAATCCTAGAATTTTACCAATTTAGAAAAGTCATTCCAATTATATAAATAATACTCATTATGGTGGTCTCGAATAGTATACAAGCCAAGTTCTAAAGTTTACAAGTCACCGGCACACTCATAGATTTGTGAATTTTGAAAAATCACAATTTTTGAAAATAATGTCATGTGTGCAGTTATGTAACTTATATCTTAAACAAAAACATGCTAAAAAATTTTTTAAGTTTGATATATTAAGCACATTTTAAGCATAATTTTTGAAAAAGTTTAGGACAAGTAATTGTTAAGTGTTCTAATTCTCCAATCCCCCCACTTAAGTTAAACAACGTCCTCGTTGTTTGTATAAAAGGTTAAAAACTGGAAAATAAAAGAATTAGAACGAGAAAAACTCCCCTGAGATTTGCTCGGTATGATCCTCCATTAGTATAAGAGCAAAAATCAACTTCCATGTGGATTAGAACGTTAAAGCTTCATACTTGATGTATCCACAGGAAATCCAGGAAACTATAATACCACCAACACTTTAAAACACACCTAAGATAAGAAAGGTTCAAACTTGCATAATACATTAGTAGTTAGGAAAAATAAAACTTAAAAATTAAAACTGAAAATCATCAGGTCAGTCGATGCGCCGTATCTTATGGAAGAAGATACGCCGTATCGAGCCTGGAATTAATACGGATCAGAATAAATATGCGCCGCATCCTTAACCAGGGATGCGCCGCATTAAAATAAACTGATAAAAAGTTTTAAAGTCGAAAATAAAAATGCAGAAAAATTAAAATAAGATATGACCATTGCAGGGGATGCGTCGCATCTCAGGATTGAGATGCGCCGTATCCTCATGCGGGCCTGACTGACTCGACACAGAACAGAAAATTAAAAGATAAGCATGGGTTGCCTCCCACGAAGCGCTTGTTTTTGTTCGAGTCACGAGCCTGACTCCACCCTTATTTACTATGTAATAGGGTGTTGTTCCCTCCACTTGGGATCAAGTGTGGATGATAGTAGCAATAAACACGAAAAGAGTGTAAATTTGCTAGTAAAGATGGAAGAAATAAATAAAGATCATACCTTGGCAATTTATGTCCATCATTCCTATTCATACCCGGTTTGGTTGATAAATTGGATGACTTGACCACTTTATCTGAAAGAGTAGTATGTTGAGGAAAAATGAGGCTCCTTTCTTCTTGGTTAGTCTCTTTGGTAGTAAGGCGTCCCTTGACTTCCGCAGAAGATGAGAAAGGGTCTTTGGCAAGTAGAAGTTCAAGTTCCTCAATAACCTTCATAGGTTTGAAATCATCATCTTCATCGATCATAGCAATGTTTAAGAGCTCATCACCAAATTCTTCTTCGAGCTCCACCAAATACGGGTTGATCACAGGTGCTTCAATAGGTAGTGTAATAAATTTCACCTCATCATCTTTTTGTTTTGCAACCTGTTTAGGAAAACTAGCAAGATTATTAGTAACGGGATTAATAATATTAAATAAATTTGTACCACTTTGTGTTGTAAGTGACTCCAATTCATCTTGTGAATCTCCATCTTCAACTAGTGGTCTTGCAATTTCAGCATCGTCCCGAATTTCATCCTTAAATAAGTAATCCCAGATTTCTTCAAAATCCCTTGTTGGGTCAAAATCTGGTTGAGGCATGTCGTCATAAACTATGGCGTCAAATGAGTCGAAATCAGAATACTTTTCATCTTCATCCGTTGGATTGACTAATGGTGGTAATACGATTGCAGAATATTCTTCAACGTAAGGTTCCGTATACACATCATCTTGTGCAATCTCCGGAGAAAAAGTACTATCAAGAACAATTTCCGGAATTGGTTTCACGGTATATGAATCTTCTTCATCATCATTTGACATACACCAAGTGTGTTGAAATGGCAATTTGTTTCTTTCTTTCCTTGACTTTTCATGCCCTAAAATCAAGTATTCTTCCATAGTGATTTCTTTCGTCTCAATGACTTGTGCACCATATCTTGCTCTTTTCCAATCATACATCTGATTATTGCTCAAGGCTCTTTCCTTTATAAGCTTGATATATTCTTCCATTGTAATATCCGGATCGTCCATCTTCCTGAAATAAAACTTACTCGTGCAAAAGAAGGGTGAAACGATCAAAGTAAAATAAAAGCTTCTGATATCTGCTGTTGATGCGCCGTATCCTATAAATGGGATACGCCGTATCTTAATACGTTAAAAATTAAATCAGACTTTATTCAGAAAATAGATACGCCGCTTTAGAATTTAAGAATGCGCCGTATCTGAATTAATTATCAAAAATCAATATCTAATTAAAATTAAATGCGTCGTATTAACGAAAGTTAATGCGCCGTATTTTCGTTACGTTTAAAAATAAAAGATTTTTGATTCAGTAAGATGCGCCGTATCGACAGAGATCGATACGCCGTATCTGTTTAATAATTCGCAAACTGTTTTTAATTAAAATAATAGATACGCCGTATCTGCGAAAGCAGATGCGTCGTATGGCGTTAATGTTTAGAAAAAAATTTCTTATTAAAACAGATACGCTGTATCTTGGGGAAAAGATGCGTCGTATCGAATTAATTAAACGCGTTGTATTTAAAAAAATTAAACGCAATACGCCGTATCTGAGAGATCAGATGCGCCGTATCGTTTGATTTAGCACAGTACAACGATAGCAGAACAGAAAAATACGAAAAATAAAAACAAAAATTAAACACACAAACAAAAATAAACACACAAAAATAAAAAGAAAACAATTAACACACAATACAACAAATATGCAAAATAGTACAATGATGCAATTAATCTAAATAAAAGAAAAAACTAATTAAAATACTAATCAAATTAACAGATAATAACAATTCACTCCCCGGCAACGGCGCCAAAAACTTGATGCGCGTGATGTGTCGTTGCGGTTTAGCAGTTTTAATGCCTACTCAAGTTTTAAATTTATATTTAGCCGACTTATCAATAACACACACACTTAACGAGCAGTGTACCCGGTCAGTATGAAGATAATGGTAAGTAGAGTGTCGATCACTAAGAGTGGAACGTATTATCTAGTTATTCTAATCAGTATTTTAATATCCTAACGCAAGGGGGTTTCAGCCTGAGAGACTGGCACGATTTGTTGCAATTTAAATAATAAAATAAACCAATAGGCACGAATCAGCAAGTAGCACACACGTACACAGATAGATACTAGAGACAATAAGAGGGCTGTCCTTATGATTAAGTAGTTTGTCACTTGTTTTATTGATAGCTTTATATGAAGTGTATGTAGTTAATCCTTTCTCGTTGGTCCTATTCTTATCGGCGAGTAAACCCTTAATGATTACTTATGTCTAAAAGTTATTCCTAAGTGATCAATTTAGAAACAACCGTGGGAGCCACATTATGTCCCGCAGTCAAATGCCCGCAAGCCACTAATAAACACAGAGGTTATCAATGCACTAATAAGTAGTAACCAAAGACATCAACATATAAACTTTAATTAATGGGAAAGCAAGTATTAAAGGGAGTGCAATCTTTCCGTTGTCACATTACACAAGCCACCAATCCTGATGAATTAAAGTTTGCTAACACAATAAAACAAAACTACTTAATGAATTAAATACATGCAGCACCTTCTTACAGCTCTTGTATCTTTGATTTGGGTGTGTCTTGTGCTGCCTCCTTGACTGAATTCGTCCTTAGTTCCTACTGTTCGGTCTTCGGTGTTAGGGTTTTGGAACTCTTAAATTCGTCTGGTCTACGGGGTATTTATAGTTTCTGTCTGAGGGAAGATGCGGCGCATCTACTAAGTAGATGCGGCGTATGTACTTAACTTCGCGTGGGGTCCAAGATTATAATATTCAGGAATATTCGTACACCGTCAGAAGATGCGGCGTAACCCTTTATTAGATGCGGCGCATGTCCTCTTGTATCTTGGATCGTATCTGGTGATATCTTGATAGAGATGCGGCGCATTTCGAGAGTGAGATGCGGCGCATATGGAGCAGAATTGACTTGATCTTGTCCATGTCAGTAGACTTTCGCTTTATGCACGTTTTGCTCCATTATTAGTCCAAAATAGCTAAGTTTCACCAAATGCTTGTTTTTACCTGAGAATTACAAAAGTAAACGATTAAGTATCAATCCTCATACATAATATAGTAAAACAAGTCAAATTAATAGGATAAATGATAGTAATAAAATGTACTTATTTGAGTTCATCAACAAAAGGAAGAGATGTGGAAGAGTTCATGTGGGAACACATAATATTCAGATTTGGAATTCCACAAGTTATCACCTCTTACGAAGGGCCACACTTTGCCGAAGGAGTGTTCCCTTCTTTCTGCAAAAGCCTGAACGTGAAGCAAAGGTTCATTTGTGTTGACAAGGATATTGTCACCGAAATTGAGACGAAGTTAGGGCAATATCAGCATAAATGGGCAGACAAACTTCCCAAAGCCTTGAGGGCATATAGGAAGTTGTCCTTCGAGTAAAAGCAAACGAAGCCAAATGAAAGAGCCCAGCGTCAAAGAAGAATTACGGTGACAAAAAAGACGTGGAAGCTCGAAGGGTGGAAAACAAAAGATGTCGTGAACAAGTTTGGACATGATACAAGCTCTCGTAAGTCTTACATATAAGAACTTACCTTCCTTTAAAAACATTTAGTTGTTTTCAATTTCATGTAACGTAGTCTTCTCACATGGGAAAAAAGCATTAATGGTAGGTGTCTAGTGTTCATTTTTTCAAATGATGTAATCCTCCCAACCCACTTAATGATATAGCATGTTTCCCTCAAAATCTCTTGTTTCGTTTTATACAACATAGATTTATCCAGCCAAGTACTTTACAAGTTTCAATGTCGAAGGATGAAGCAAGACACATGTCTTGTATAACATTAACATCCATTACAATTCACATTAGCTTTCCTATGAAGTCTTAGGGTATTTGAAGCCCTCTGTAACTTAAGGATAAAGACGGAGTGGGTCGCGACCCTCTGTCGCAGTCAAATTATACGATTGCATAAAATCTTGGTCCAAAATACACACAATAAGGTTATAACCTTAGGTTGTATGTTTACGTTCTAGTAATGAGCGTAAGAGAAGATAAGCATGGCATTAAAAAAGGAGGATACTCCTCCAAATTAAGAGTCATAAAGACTACGCACAGGCGAAGCCATTTTCAAAAAAGGACAGTTGTTCAAAGTTATGGGACGAAGCCCAGACAAACCATTCAAACAGGCACTAGCCTGATAAAAGCACGCTAAATTGTCTTAAAGAAAGGCATCAGCCTTTAAGCACAAACAAATTGTTTCAAAGGGTACACGCCACCCTTACAGACTAAATTACTGCCAACATGGCAGCCTTCATTTGTTGATGAAAGAGTTTGGGTCTTCTTGATGAGTCGCAGACTTGGGTTTCTCAGACAAGGTTCTTTTAGTTGGAGACGGAGGCTGTATACTCTTGGGTTTTTTAGAAAGGAGATCTTCGATGGAGGCTGAGGGATCTTTGGTTGCTTCGGCAAGAAAGGGGTAAACTGCAGTGGTAAAGGCATTACCAGCTTCATCGTACTCCTGAACGGAATTTGGACGATAGTATGGCACATCTGAAAGCACAACGGGTTTCTTAGTTTCGGCAATCTCTTCCAAAGTTGTGCATTTGCCATGAAATATGGCTGCATTCACCAGTTTACCCACAACCACTCCCACCTCATCGCTATGATATAATTCCATAGCAATATAGGGAACAACCTTCGATACGACCTCAGCCCTATCTTTTCTCAACCTTTGACATTCAAGCTTCAACCTATCAACCTCCTGACAACGTTTAGCATCCTGCTCCACTAGTCTAGTTCTCTCAAACTCCAACCCAGTACATTTGGATTCCAGGGCACTCACCTGGTTCTCATAGCCTACAACCTTAGCCTCCTCAAGAATTAACCTACCACATTCTGCCTGTGACTCCTTAAGCTGTTTTTCAAGACTATCAATCCTGTCTTGAAGAGCCTCATACCTGGGATGTTTCTCAAAGTTCTCCATGGCTTCATCGCATCTCTTCTCCAATTCAGCATAATTTTTCTCCCTCTCCTTTTCTCTGGTAACAACAGCAGCAACCTCCTCCTTCGCTTCCTGGACCCTATTAAGCAATCCCCTGGTGCGAAAGCTCAGATGACTATCCAGCATTGCTTGTCGGATATAACTTTTGTCGTTGAGATCACATAGTTCTTCAATGGACATTTCATTCATTTTCTTCCTCCATGAGGCAGGAGTAACATTCTCAACAAGCAAGCAGCAGGAGAGAGAGTTGGGCAATTCCTTCGTATCTGGCAAACCTTTAAGACGAAAGCAATATAAGCCAAACACACAATATTACGGAAAGGAAAAAAGGCTGGAAGAATTTCTGCTTACCAGATATGTCATCTTCATCGGCCAGTCCTTCCGGAGCATACATGATGGTCTTCCCACGAGACTTCTCTGTTTTTTGCTTGGTGGTTCGGGAAGTCGGGGTAGGAATGTTCAATTTTCTCTTGGGGACAGCCTTTGCAGCCTTGGCACTAGTACCCTTTCTAGTCCGAACTCTATCAGCGATGCCGGAGGACCCCACAATCCTGAGCTGATCACCTCCGGAAGGGGTATCATCAGAATCACCAATGTCCTCCACTATCTGGGGGGCTTCCTCAGTACCAACTGCTTTGACTGGGGGAAGCACAGCAAGGGGCTTGGGTGGAGAGATATCAACATCATTATTATTGACAGAAATGGAAGGAGATCCCGCTCCGTAACTTGTATTTTGAGGGTCCCTTGGCATAAAGCTAACTTCCTTGGCACCTCCAGCCACGACAAAGTTTCGAAAAGCCATTTCTGCACAAGACAAAGGAAAAGAGATGAATATCAGCAGGTAAGTTATTTATTTATGAAATAAGAAATTATACATACTTTCTCCTTCACAAATAATTTCAGGAAGCAATGGAGACCCTTCCCAACTCTTAGCAATGCCAGCCATGAATAAGATGGGCTCAGGAAACGTTTGTACATCCACTGGATGACGTGCAAGACGTTGATACATAAGTTCACTTCTCACCTCATAAGGTAATGGGTCATTGTATCGTTTTTCATCAAACCTATTCCCTTCGGCCAACAGCTCAGGATATTCGGGGGGTATGATGGTACTCTCAATATAAAAAAATTGACCTTTCCAATTTCGAATATTCGAAAAAGGTTTAGTCAATAAGTGTGGGACATCATACTCACTCCTTTTGGAAATAGTTACCCAATCTCCACCAGGGTAGAGATTGGCAAAGCCTCTAAACACAGTCAATGAAGGCTCAAAACCATACGCTTTGCACATCACAATATAAGTTGTCAACTTGGCTAAACCAAATGGATTAAACCTTGAAATGTGCACCTTGTAATATTGCAAAAACTCCAAAATAAGAGGGTGGATGGGAATCCTAAAGTTTGATTGCGTAAACGCATGCACATATAAGCCTACAAATCCTTTCGGAGCATCAAAAATACTTTGCTTTTTACTGGGAAGCATGATTTTATATTCCAAGGGTATGGGATAATCATTCAGAAAATCAGACAATGCTTGTTTCGACAAGGTACAAGTTTGTTCTTTAATTATTCGTTTTGCAGCCATACTCATAAATAAAGTAAGGAGAGAAAAGAAAAATGGCTGAATTTTACCTTTTAGATTCCAATGGAAGCACAATGACACAGAGCTGTGTATATTTTGGGCGGAGGTAAAAGTATTCTAGGGTTTAACATGTCAAAGATTAAATACTCATGAAATCTTTGATCATAACCGAACACGTGTACACTTTCTTTACTATCTAAACGGATTTCAAATGGATGCTAAATTTGAAATGACGTTTTGCAATTACCAAAGAAGTAGCAATTAAGGGTTTGCAAGTGGCCGGATAATGATGGTTTGCATTTAATGCGGAATTCAGTTAGACGTATTCCTTTTTATTTTTTAAAATCAGAAGGATAGAGTACTGTTTCTTGCATTTGAATTTATTTAAAGCACTTATCTTCATTTCGTCCAAATTTGTGATAAATGGGATAGAGTGTATAAGGTTTTTTGAGTCGAAAGCAATTTATACTCGTACGTATATATCGCCTTCGACTGGGGGGCTTGATGATGTACCCTCCTAACGGGTCGAAGGACTCCCCTTCGAGCCTGTAGAAAGCCCTCCCTTCGGAGGCCCAGGTTAACCTTCTAATACGTTTCATTGGCGTAAAACCATTCGCCTGCGAATGGTTACCATGTGGGAATCCGCCAATCGAAGCCCTAAGCCCTTCGGGGTATTCCTGACGAAGGGACTAACACGAAGGATCATCCAGACCTAGTCAAACCCACGTCTCCTCTATCCTTTGGCTTCCCGCCAAAACAGAGATCGTGGGCTACAAAGCCCTAGCGGTTACCACAAATCATGGGACGCCCCCATGATCTCCGAAATAAGTGCAACCGCCCACTAAGGCCTATTTCTCCCCTATAAATAGCTTAGTCGGGCAAGAACAAAGTAAGTAATCTCAATGTTATCTGATGTTAACTGAAAGTAATTTCAAGTTAACCTCACTCTCTAAATTTACGACCTACATTACCATCACACATACTTACTCGCATGCCGGAGGTGGTTCGCAGGGTCCAACCCCTGCGCAATCACTTAACGTAGTGTCTTTGTATTTCTTATTTTCAGGTTAAGAACAAGCTTGGCGCAATCTCAACACCCCATAATTCCTTTGATCACCATCGAAGGCTTGGTTGACGACTATTTGTTCAATCAGCTGCTTTGAACTTTGAAGGGTTGGTTTTGACTCCTTGCTTTGTGGACTTAGTGGGTTTGAACCCCTTGAGTCGATATTCCTTGTTGAAGAGCTTGTCATCAGTCCTCGGTGTCGGAGGAGTTCTGGCGCTCCTAGAACATATACCTTCGAAGACCTTCCCTTCGTCTTTGTGTGGCTTCTTCGAGTCTGCTGTGGAACTATTTGGAGATCGCCTTTCGCCTACCATTCTTCGTTTTGCCTGACGCTTTTTTGTGACGATATCTTCTTCTTCTTCCGCACTTTCAATAACATCATTCGGAGGCTTTTTAGAACCTTCCCTCTTTTTCTTGCTATCCTTCGGACTGTGCTCAGAGAATACCGTCCCTATTCCCTTGGGTGTGTGAAACTTTACCGCTGCATGTATAGTGGAGACTACTATACCCATCTTTTGCATGGCGGTCCTCCCTATCAACAAGTTGTAAGGAGAGTTGGACCTTACGATAGTAAACATGAGGGTTTCTGTCCTTGCGATCCTGCCTTCTCCGATTGTTATTTCCAGCGGAACTTCCCCTAGAGGCCACGAGCGTTCACCAGAGAACCCTACTAAGAGCATCTTCGAGTCGACCCTTTGAGACCTAACCGCAGACGAGAGCTTTCGAAAGCAATGTTCATATATGACTTCGCAAGGGCTTCCGCAGTCCATGTAAGCTCCCCTTATTTCTTGGCTAAAGATTAGGACTTTGATAACCACCGGATCGTTCGAAGGGATCCTGCCTGAGATAGGGGAAAACGTTATCTCCCTTATCTTGTTTGCTTCCGACTCCGGTACTTTCCTTTTCAAAGTGGTTTCGTCTCGATGTATCATTAGTATGGGGGCTTCGGTAGGGTTAGTATCCTTGGCCATTTGAGTGTCAGTCATCTTTTCTTTGCCTTTCTTGATTCCTTTTACCAGGTGTGCTAACTGCCCAGATCTTACGGCTTCTTCAATTTGTTTCTTTAGTTCCCTGCAACTGTTCGTATCATGGCCATTGTCTTCGTGGAAGTGACAGTACTTGCTGGTATCCCTGTTTTTACCCTTACTTGTCATACGTGGAGGCGCTTCGAAGGCTTTGGCCGCCCTCTCCGTAGCAAGTATTTCCTTTGGAGACTTCGTTAGATTGCTTAACAAACCATGGTTGGGGCCTTTGTTGTACGGAGAGAACCTATCTCTGTTCTTGTTCTTGTTCTTGGACCCCTCCCACGTGGAATGCTTCGAAAACTTGTTGTTGCTATCTTTATCTATCGGAGCCCCATTAGTGGATACCTCTTTGGCTTCGATCCAAGTATACGTCTTTTCGGTCAGCCCCTTGTATGTTGTCGGGAGGTCGGTGGACAAGAATTCCACCAAACTCCGATTCCGAAGGCCATGTACGAAACCAGAAATACGCTGATCTTCATGAAGACCCAAAATTTGCAAAGTCTCATCGGTGTACCTAGTAACGAAGGCCCTTGTGCTTTCATTGTCTTTTTGTTTGATGTTGTGCACCGTTAAATGAGTCCTTGTGAATTTCTTCTGCTGACTGAAGTGTGACCGGAACTTGGCTTTGAGATCATCAAGGTTGACGATGCTACCGGGCTTTTGCCCATTCCACCAAATACGAGCAGAATCCCGTAGGGTGTATGTGAACATGTGACAGGCCACCGGCATAACCCATTTTTGCATTTTGATAGCCCCTTCGAACAAGTGTAAGAAATTGTCCGGATCCCCCTTTCCATCATAAGTCCCGACATGTGAAGGCATTTTCAACCCATCAGGCAATGGGTAATCTTCTATCCATCTAACGAAGGGTGTAGCTGAACCCATGGGGTCTGAATATAGACAATTATAAGGTGGTGCGTACATGGGGACTGTATTGTATGGATTGCTGTTTGGGGGCATTCCCATAGGAGTCTGGCCTGGGTAGGACTGATAAGGTGTGTTCATGGCAAACGGGTAACTGTTTCCCATGGCGTATGGAGGGTACGCCATAGGATGGCCGAAGGGCATGCTCCCATAAGTTTGAGGGAAGCTTGGGTTATTAGGCTGTCCATTTACTGGAGGATATAAATTTTGAGGATAAGACTGAGTTTGGAACGAGGGGTACATACCATTGGGAGGAAGATTTCCTCCCATATTGATTGTAGACGGATTGCCTTCTACGCCTGATGCGTGAGAAGGCTGCAACGGAACCCCGGCTTCCGTTCTTCCAAGATGAGCGGCTAGCAATGGAGGCAAAGTCACCCCCTTTCTTCCCTAAGCTGACTCCTACCGTTAGAGCCTTCGGTAACCGCCCCTTCTCTTCTTGTCGGAGCCCTCTCGGGGACTCCTTTGAAACCAACAGACCTTTTGCTTAGCCTTCGACCAATTGGAGACCCAATTCTTAAGACCGATAGGGTTGGCCCTTGGGTCGGAGGCCTAGGTTCCATCTCCATTTCTTCATCATACTCATCACTCGAGTATTCCAATTCCCTTCGAACCTATGCATTCCTGACTTGCCTGTCACGAGCCCTTAAAAGGGTTTCCAACACTTCGTGGTTGGCTTCGACAAAGGCTGGGCTAATGACAGGTTCTGGGTTGGCTGATGTCGAAGCATGATTGTTGGTTGTGATTTCTGGATGAGAACGTGTTGTGAAGGTGGAGGCGGTTATTGGGGGAAGGTTGTTAGGGTCGTCGGTTGGTATTGGTGTTAAGGTAGAGAAACCCGGTGGAGGAGTGTCTTCTCTTCCTTGATCCATGCCGGAATAATAGTAAAATTGGTTGGTAGGTTAAAATCTCGGAATTAACGAGACCAATTGTAGCGGTCCCACGGATGGCGCCACTGATTGAACAAATATTCGTCAACCAAGCCTTCGATGGTGATCAAAGGAATAATGGGGTGTTGAGATTGCGCCAAGCTTGTTCTTAACCTGAGAATAAGAAATACAAAGACACTACGTTAAGTGATTGCGCAGGGGTTGGACCCTGCGAACCACCTCCGGCGTGCGAGTAAGTATGTGTAATGGTAATGTAGGTCATAAATTTAGAGAGTGAAGTTAACTTGTGGATTAACTCGAAAATTACTTACATTGTTCTTGACCCGACTATGCTATTTATAGGTGAGAAATAGGACATAGTGGGCGGTTGCACATAGTTCGGAGATCATGGGAGCGTCCCATGGAAAGTGGTAACCGCTAGGGCTTTGTAGCCCACGATCTCTGTTTTGGCGGGAAGCCAAAGGATAGAGGAGACGTGGGTTTGACCAGGTCTGGATGATCCTTCGTGTTAGTCCCTTCGTCAGGAATACCCCGAAGGGCTTAGGGCTTCGATTGGCGGATTCCCACATGGTAACCATTCGCAGGCGAATGGTTTTACGCCAATGAAACGTATTAGAAGGTTAACCTGGGCCTCCGAAGGGAGGGCTTTCTACAGGCTCGAAGGGGAGTCCTTCGACCCGTTAGGAGGGTACATCATCACCTCCTATACGGTAATTTGCTTGAACGTCTTAAGAAACATGAACCAATGCGTACTAAGGTTTTTATGGTTGTATTTAATGCATGAGCGAATTCTAGTGATCCCATGTTAGGAGCTTCTTAGCCGGCTCGACATAGGAGTGAAGTAGGAGCTTGTAGAGTTGGGGAAGTACGTACGCCACCCCACGATTGGTATTAAGGAATACACCCGTCATCCACGCAATTAATACACACTAATAAACCGGTAAAAGATAGTTAGGGAGTAAGGAAATCTAAGTAAACACATTTCTCTCCATATAAGTTTCACAACCTTTTCATTTTCAGTTATTTTATTTTATTTGCAATTGTAGTTATTTGGGTTAGTTGACTAGCAACTAATTCCGCCCACTCCTTCAAACCCGAGATTTTACTTGCTTTCCAAAAAATATAAAAAATACAAAAAGAATCTTCCCTCACCCTTAGACCTATTAGAGTAGTTTTTCAATCCTAACGACACTAAGGAGGAGGTTGCTGCTGTTGTTGCCAGAGAAAAGGAGAGGGAGAAAAATTATGCTGAGTTGGAGAAGAGATGTGATGAAGCCATGGAGAACTTTGAGAAACATCCAAGGTATGAGGCTCTTCGAAACAGGATTGATGGTCTTGAAAAACAGCTTAAGGAGTCACAGGCTGAATGTGGTAGGTTAATTCTGGAGGAGGCTAAGGTTGTAGGCTATGAGAACCAGGTGAGTGCCCTGGAGTCTAAGTGTACTGGGTTGGAGGCTGAGAGAGCCAGACTAGTGGAGCAGGATGCTAAGCGTTGTCAGGAGGTTGATAGGTTGAAGCTTGAATGCCAAAGGTTGAGAAAAGATAGGGCTGAGGTTGTATCGAAGGTTGTTCCCTACATTGCTATGGAATTATATCATAGCGATGAGGTGGGAGTGGTTGTGGGTAAACTGGTGAATGCAGCCATATTTCATGGCAAATGCACAACTTTGGAGGAGATTGCCGAAACTAAGAAACCCGTTGTGCTTTCAGATGTGCCATACTATCATCCAAATTCCGTTCAGGAGTATGATGAAGCTGGTAATGCATTTACCACTGCAGTTTACCCCTTTCTTGCCGAAGCAACCAAAGATCCTTCAGCCTCCATCGAAGATCTCCTTTCTAAAAAACCCAAGAGTATACAGCCTCCGTCTCCAACTAAAAGAACCCTGTCTGAGAAACCCAAGTCTGCGACTCATCAAGAAGACCCAAACTCTTCTATCAACAAATGAAGGCTGCCATGTTGGCAGTAATTTAGTCTGTAAGGGTGGCGTGTACCCTTTGAAACAATTTGTTTATGTTTAAAGGCTGATGCCTTTCTTTAAGACAATTTATCATGCTTTTATCAGGCTAGTGCCTGTTTGAATAGTTTGTCTGGGCTTCGTCCCATAACTTTGAACAATTATCTCTTTTGATGATGGATGCGCCTGTGCGTAGTCTTTATGACTCTTAATTTGGAGGAATATTCTCCTTTTTTATTGCCATGCTTATCTTCTCTTACGCTCATTATTAGAACGTAAACATACAAACTAAGGTTATAACCTTATTGTGTGTATTTTGGACCAAGATTTTATGCAATCGTATAATTTGACTGCGACAGAGGGTCGCGACCCACTTCGTCTTTATCCTTAAGTTACAGAGGGCTTTAAATACCCTAAGACTTCATAGGAAAGCTAATGTGAATTGTAATGGATGTTAATGTTATACAAGACATGTGTCTTGCTTCATCCTTCGACATTGAAACTTGTAAAGTACTTGGCTGGATAAATCTATGTTGTATAAAACGAAACAAGAGATTTTGAGGGAAACATGTTATATCATTAAGTGGGTAGGGAGGATTACATCATTTGAAAAAATGAACACTAGACACCTACCATTAATGCTTTTTTCCCATGTGAGAAGACTACGTTACATGAAATTGAAAACAACTAAATGCTTTTAAAGAAAGGTAAGTTCTTATATGTAAGACTTACGAGAGTTTGTATCATGTCCAAACTTGTTCACGACATCTTTTGTTTCCTTCCTTCGAGCTTCCGCGTATTTTTGTCACATTAATTCTTCTTTGACGCTGGGCTCTTTCATTTTGCTTCTTTTGCTTTTACTCGAAGGACAACTTCCTATATGCCCTCAAGGCTTTGGGAAGTTTGTCTGCCCATTTATGCTGATATTGCCCTAGCTTCGTCTCAATTTCGGTGACAATATCCTTGTCAACACAAACGAATCTTTGCTTCACATTCAGGCTTTTACAGAAAGAAGGGAACACTCCTTCGGCAAAGTGTGGCCCTTCATAAGAGGTGATAACTTGTGGGATTCCAAATCTGAAAATTATGTGTTCCCATATGAACTCTTCCACATCTTTTCCTTTTGTTGATGCCAACGGCTTGGCCTCGACCCACTTGGTGAAATGATCGATGGCTATGACCAAGAATTGTACCCCTCCGGGAGCTAATGGTAAAGGTCCGATTATGCTGACTCCCCATTGATCGAAGGGTCGTACAGTCATGCTAGATGTCGCATCATACTCTAATGGTTTCCGGGCTTTGGAGTGTGTCTGACATACCGTGCATGTTCTGATTGCTTCCCTTGCATCTTCTAGTACGGTTGGCCAGTAATAACCCCATTTTGTTACCTTCGCGGCGATGGCTCTAGGGCTTGTGTGTCTTCCACAAAATTTTTCATGAGCATTGTAGAGAATGTTCGAAGCCTGTTTTAATTTGACACAACGGAGCCAAGGAGATGAAAGACGCCTTTTGTAGAGATTATTGCCGATGAGCCTGTACTGTGGACTTTTGAATTTGATTCTTCGTGCCGACTTTGAATTATCGGGCAAAACGCCGCTTATCAAGTACATTTTTATTGGTTCTATCCAGCTGGAGCCTTCATCGAATGTTTCACTTCTTGCAATTGACCTGGTGGCCAATTCTTCTACTAAAACCTCACTGGGTAGATGAGCAAAAGTAGTCGATGCTAATTTGATTAGGGCCTCCGCCTTTTCGTTTTGGCTTATGTGGACATTTGTCACTTTGTATCGTTCGAAACCCTAAAGGAGCTTTTTAACCTCGTTCAAGTACTCCTTGATTATAGGCTGCCTTGCTCTGTAAGAACCCTTGATTTGACCAGCGACTAAAAGAGAGCCTACGAAGATGGAGAGGTCATGAACCTCGATGCCCTTTGCGAGTCGAAGGCCAGCCAGCAAGGCTTCGTACTCTGCTTCATCTTTCGTGGCCTTGAATTCAAAACGTAGCGCATAACTGTACTCCTTTCCCTCCGGATTTATTAGGATTAAACCTATTCCGAAACCATCGGAGCTTGAGGCTCCGTCAGCGAATAATTTCCATCCCTCCGTTGCTGTTGGGGGAGTTTCTCCATTTTGGCTGTGTACGGGAGGTGTTTCGTTGAAGACTTCTGCGAAAGTCTGACTCTTGATGGAGCTTGGACTATCACATTTCTTCAATGATCTTGGAGCCGGTAGGCCAATGGCTGCTTTGAACTTTGAAGGGTTGGTTTTGACTCCTTGCTTTGTGGACTTAGTGGGTTTGAACCCCTTGAGTCGATATTCCTTGTTGAAGAGCTTGTCATCAGTCCTCGGTGTCGGAGGAGTTCTGGCGCTCCTAGAACATATACCTTCGAAGACCTTCCCTTCGTCTTTGTGTGGCTTCTTCGAGTCTGCTGTGGAACTATTTGGAGATCGCCTTTCGCCTACCGTTCTTCGTTTTGCCTGACGCTTTTTTGTGACGATATCTTCTTCTTCTTCCGCACTTTCAATAACATCATTCGGAGGCTTTTTAGAACCTTCCCTCTTTTTCTTGCTATCCTTCGGACTGTGCTCAGAGAATACCGTCCCTATTCCCTTGGGTGTGTGAAACTTTACCGCTGCATGTATAGTGGAGACTACTATACCCATCTTTTGCATGGCGGTCCTCCCTATCAACAAGTTGTAAGGAGAGTTGGACCTTACGATAGTAAACATGAGGGTTTCTGTCCTTGCGATCCTGCCTTCTCCGATTGTTATTTCCAGCGGAACTTCCCCTAGAGGCCACGAGCGTTCACCAGAGAACCCTACTAAGAGCATCTTCGAGTCGACCCTTTGAGACCTAACCGCAGACGAGAGCTTTCGAAAGCAATGTTCATATATGACTTCGCAAGGGCTTCCGCAGTCCATGTAAGCTCCCCTTATTTCTTGGCTAAAGATTAGGACTTTGATAACCACCGGATCGTTCGAAGGGATCCTGCCTGAGATAGGGGAAAACGTTATCTCCCTTATCTTGTTTGCTTCCGACTCCGGTACTTTCCTTTTCAAAGTGGTTTCGTCTCGATGTATCATTAGTATGGGGGCTTCGGTAGGGTTAGTATCCTTGGCCATTTGAGTGTCAGTCATCTTTTCTTTGCCTTTCTTGATTCCTTTTACCAGGTGTGCTAACTGCCCAGATCTTACGGCTTCTTCAATTTGTTTCTTTAGTTCCCTGCAACTGTTCGTATCATGGCCATTGTCTTCGTGGAAGTGACAGTACTTGCTGGTATCCCTGTTTTTACCCTTACTTGTCATACGTGGAGGCGCTTCGAAGGCTTTGGCCGCCCTCTCCGTAGCAAGTATTTCCTTTGGAGACTTCGTTAGATTGCTTAACAAACCATGGTTGGGGCCTTTGTTGTACGGAGAGAACCTATCTCTGTTCTTGTTCTTGTTCTTGGACCCCTCCCACGTGGAATGCTTCGAAAACTTGTTGTTGCTATCTTTATCTATCGGAGCCCCATTAGTGGATACCTCTTTGGCTTCGATCCAAGTATACGTCTTTTCGGTCAGCCCCTTGTATGTTGTCGGGAGGTCGGTGGACAAGAATTCCACCAAACTCCGATTCCGAAGGCCATGTACGAAACCAGAAATACGCTGATCTTCATGAAGACCCAAAATTTGCAAAGTCTCATTGGTGTACCTAGTAACGAAGGCCCTTGTGCTTTCATTGTCCTTTTGTTTGATGTTGTGCACCGTTAAATGAGTCCTTGTGAATTTCTTCTGCTGACTGAAGTGTGACCGGAACTTGGCTTTGAGATCATCAAGGTTGACGATGCTACCGGGCTTTTGCCCATTCCACCAAATACGAGCAGAATCCCGTAGGGTGTATGTGAACATGTGACAGGCCACCGGCATAACCCATTTTTGCATTTTGATAGCCCCTTCGAACAAGTGTAAGAAATTGTCCGGATCCCCCTTTCCATCATAAGTCCCGACATGTGAAGGCATTTTCAACCCATCAGGAAATGGGTAATCTTCTATCCATCTAACGAAGGGTGTAGCTGAACCCATGGGGTCTGAATATAGACAATTATAAGGTGGTGCGTACATGGGGACTGTATTGTATGGATTGCTGTTTGGGGGCATTCCCATAGGAGTCTGGCCTGGGTAGGACTGATAAGGTGTGTTCATGGCAAACGGGTAACTGTTTCCCATGGCGTATGGAGGGTACGCCATAGGATGGCCGAAGGGCATGCTCCCATAAGTTTGAGGGAAGCTTGGGTTATTAGGCTGTCCATTTACTGGAGGATATAAATTTTGAGGATAAGACTGAGTTTGGAACGAGGGGTACATACCATTGGGAGGAAGATTTCCTCCCATATTGATTGTAGACGGATTGCCTTCTACGCCTGATGCGTGAGAAGGCTGCAACGGAACCCCGGCTTCCGTTCTTCCAAGATGAGCGGCTAGCAATGGAGGCAAAGTCACCCCCCTTTCTTCCCTAAGCTGACTCCTACCGTTAGAGCCTTCGGTAACCGCCCCTTCTCTTCTTGTCGGAGCCCTCTCGGGGACTCCTTTGAAACCAACAGACCTTTTGCTTAGCCTTCGACCAATTGGAGACCCAATTCTTAAGACCGATAGGGTTGGCCCTTGGGTCGGAGGCCTAGGTTCCATCTCCATTTCTTCATCATACTCATCACTCGAGTATTCCAATTCCCTTCGAACCTCTGCATTCCTGACTTGCCTGTTACGAGCCCTTAAAAGGGTTTCCAACACTTCGTGGTTGGCTTCGACAAAGGCTGGGCTAATGACAGGTTCTGGGTTGGCTGATGTCGAAGCATGATTGTTGGTTGTGATTTCTGGATGAGAACGTGTTGTGAAGGTGGAGGCGGTTATTGGGGGAAGGTTGTTAGGGTCGTCGGTTGGTATTGGTGTTAAGGTAGAGAAACCCGGTGGAGGAGTGTCTTCTCTTCCTTGATCCATGCCGGAATAATAGTAAAATTGGTTGGTAGGTTAAAAGCTCGGAATTAACGAGACCAATTGTAGCGGTCCCACGGATGGCGCCACTGATTGAACAAATATTCATCAACCAAGCCTTCGATGGTGATCAAAGGAATAATGGGGTGTTGAGATTGCGCCAAGCTTGTCCTTAACCTGAGAATAAGAAATACAAAGACACTACGTTAAGTGATTGCGCAGGGGTTGGACCCTGCGAACCACCTCCGGCGTGCGAGTAAGTATGTGTAATGGTAATGTAGGTCGTAAATTTAGAGAGTGAAGTTAACTTGTGGATTAACTCGAAAATTACTTACATTGTTCTTGACCCGACTATGCTATTTATAGGTGAGAAATAGGACATAGTGGGCGGTTGCACATAGTTCGGAGATCATGGGGGCGTCCCATGGAAAGTGGTAACCGCTAGGGCTTTGTAGCCCACGATCTCTGTTTTGGCGGGAAGCCAAAGGATAGAGGAGACGTGGGTTTGACCAGGTCTGGATGATCCTTCGTGTTAGTCCCTTCGTCAGGAATACCCCGAAGGGCTTAGGGCTTCGATTGGCGGATTCCCACATGGTAACCATTCGCAGGCGAATGGTTTTACGCCAATGAAACGTATTAGAAGGTTAACCTGGGCCTCCGAAGGGAGGGCTTTCTACAGGCTCGAAGGGGAGTCCTTCGACCCGTTAGGAGGGTACATCATCACCTCCTATACGGTAATTTGCTTGAACGTCTTAAGAAACATGAACCAATGCGTACTAAGGTTTTTATGGTTGTATTTAATGCATGAGCGAATTCTAGTGATCCCATGTTAGGAGCTTCTTAGCCGGCTCGACATAGGAGTGAAGTAGGAGCTTGTAGAGTTGGGGAAGTACGTACGCCACCCCACGATTGATATTAAGGAATACACCCGTCATCCACGCAATTAATACACACTAATAAACCGGCAAAAGATAGTTAGGGAGTAAGGAAATCTAAGTAAACACATTTCTCTCCATATAAGTTTCACAACCTTTTCATTTTCAGTTATTTTATTTTATTTGCAATTGTAGTTATTTGGGTTAGTTGACTAGCAACTAATTCCGCCCACTCCTTCAAACCCGAGATTTTACTTGCTTTCCAAAAAATATAAAAAATACAAAAAGAATCTTCCCTCACCCTTAGACCTATTAGAGTAGTTTTTCAATCCTAACGACACTATTCCCCTAGAGAACGATCAATCCCCCGGTACTTGCCATTACACTATACTACATCGGTCAGGTACACTGCCTGGTGGGGATTGCAAGCCTCTTGAGATCCCTCGAGAGGTAAAACCTGTTGTAAGGTCGCAAAACCACGCATCAAGTTTTTGGCTTCGTTGCCGGGGAATAGTTGTTGTTTAGCTTGAGTTTTTATTTTATTAGGTCTACTCACTAGATTCCTTTCTAGTGAGATTTTTATTTTATTTTTCTAGGTTTTTCTTTAGTCTATCTTTTTTCTTTGTTTCTTTGTTCGTAACCATTACCATCCGACATCATGGAAGGTGGTAATATCCTCGATCCCAACAACCCACCACCACAACAACACCCACCTCCTAGAGCCCGTACCTTAGGAGAATACTCCCGTCCTAGCCACCATGGCTATCGAAACACCATTGAGCTCACTCAAGGAGCCAATGTCACACCCTTGCGATCCGACACCATCCGGTTGGTGCAAAGCGGATGCGCATTCCATGGACTTCGTTCCGAAGATCCTAATCAACATCTCAAGGACTTTCTCAAAATCGTTGATTCCATAGACCTTGATGTTGCCACTCGAGAGACGACCCGACTGCGTCTCTTTCAATTCTCTTTGCGGGACCAAGCTAGTCAATGGCTAGAGCGTCTACCCGCAGGATCCATCACCTCTTGGGATGATCTCACCACTCATTTCCTCGCTCAGTTTTTCCCACCAGGAAGAACTACCAAGCTAAGGAATGATATCTTGATGTTCCAACAACGTCAAGGCGAAACCCTCTACGAGGCATGGACTCTATTCAAGGACTTACTCCAAAAAGTCCCTCACCATGGCATAGAACTTTGGCTCCAAGTCCAAATCTTCTATGACCATATCAATCTCTCCACGAGGAAAACCATTAACCAATCGGCCGGTGGTAAGCTACTTGATCTAAGTGCGGAACAATCGTGGGCTCTCCTGGAAGATCTTGCTCTTTATGACAACGAAAGTTGGAATGATCCCCGTGATTTGAATAAAACGGTCAAGGCAATATCTTTGCCTTCGAATAATTCAAGCACTTCCGACCGTAGGATCATAGAACTTGAAGACCAAGTCAAGTTTCTTATGAAATCCTACGAGGCTCCTAAACCTTCAAGCCAAGTGAACAAAATCACTTCTTCATGTGAATTATGTAGTGGTCCCCACGACACTCGTGATTGCGTGGAACTCCCCGAACAAGCTTTTGCGGACTACGCATCCTCGCGTAACGACGGAGCGGGAGACAAGTGGTACACTTTCAAACCCGAGCCAAACCCCTATGGTGATTCATACAACCCCTCATGGAAAAATCACCCAAACCTTAGGTGGAAACAAAACCAAAACACACAACAAACCAATTCTTCCAACCCACCTAATCGTTTCCAATCAAGCGGTTCCAACTCGAACCGTACTTTCAACAACAATCCTTCCAACAATTATGGTAGTACCAATAACTTTGAAGGATTGATGTCCCAATTTATGGCATCTCAAGAAGCTCGTTTGGCCAAGTTTGAAGCCGATTTCAAACAAAAACAAAGCGAGATGACCAATAAGATTGACACTTTGTTGAAAGTCCTCAATGACCGAGAAATGGGAGCACACCCTAGCAACACAGTCAAGAACCCGAAACTAAACGTCAACGCCATTTCATCGGTTTCGTCTCCTAGTTCTTGTCCACAATATTATTCGGTCAATTCCATGAGCACGTGTTTCAAACAAACCCAAGTCATTCAAAATGACCAAGAAGTTATGATATCCAACACTAAATTGGTCAACAACATAGTTGAAACACCTCCCACTCAAAACCTTGACAATGAATTCAAGGAGCTCCACCTTGAAAGTCCGGTTATTAATGTGTCGGATGAGAAGAAGCTCAAGTTAGGCGAAGAAGGGACCGCCTTTGTTCAAAACAAACTACCTAAGAAGTTAGATGATCCGGGCTTATTTGTTCTACCTTGCAAGATCGGTGATTCGGAGTCTTATGACACATTAGCCGATCTTGGATCAAGCCTTAACCTACTTCCGTTACCTCTCTACACCTCTCTAAAACTAGGAAAACTTGAAGAAACCGAGGTGATAATAGGCTTAGCGGATGGGAGTGTTGCTTACCCAGTTGGAGTAGTCAAGGACGTGTTAGTACACATAGGAAAACTAACCATTTTAGCCGATTTCCACGTCCTTGATATGGTTAGCGACCCTACATGCCCTTTGTTGATAGGTAGAGGATTTTTGGTAACCGCTAGTGCTATGATTGATTGTAAGGAATCTAAGATAGCGGTAGGAGAAGGTGATACTTGGTCAGTCTATGATGTGAAGAAACATGCCTATGATATTAGTGATGAACCAACACCCCATTGGTTAGAATTAAATAGGAGACCATCTAGATATGGACCTTGGATCAATAGAGACTTCATAGGACCCCAACGCCCATTTTACCTAGAAGAGGACTTTGTGAACCGAACACATACGGTAGAGCAACTCTTGGCTAGGGACACCGAATTGGATCCATTTGAAGACCCTCTAGTTTTTAGGAAGATGATTGATTTCCTAGGAGTTTTGCCAATTAACCTAGGGATGAATAAGTGGACTTGTGAGGACGATGATCATAAGTGGGATTGGGACAAACCACCCAAAGATGGAGATGGGTCATGGCATATTAAGATGACATTGTATGACCGGATGGAGAGAAGTTTGAAAAGATATATTGTACTAAGCGGACCAATAGGAAACTTCAATCCAAGCTTAACCCTAAAGACGTCCTCGATGACGAACTCACTTACATAGGGTAGAAGGACTTTGAGTCTAGCTACAAGACTCGTTAATAAAGAAAAGCACTTCTTGGGAGGCAACCCAAGCTTTATTTGCTTTGTGTGTTTATTTATTTGTTTGTTTGATTTTATTTGCTTCCGTATGTATGTTTAATTTTTATTATTATTGATTCATGTTCAAAACTAAATTGTGAAAATGCTTTATCTTGTTTTTAACTTCGTCTTAACTACATATAAAGGTATTTTGCAAAAAGATAAGTGTAAGGGAAATCCAAATCGGTTTATTAGAACAAATGAACATGAATCGTAACAATAATAAATTAACATACATATTAGTAATTGTTTGAGTCAAATGCTTGTATCGAGTCATAATGATATTTTGCAGGGATTCCAGGAAGTAAGGTATAGGTTTTTCCAGAAATTTTCCGGAAACTTAACATGAGAATTCTGTCAGATCATTTCTGACGGCGTCAGGCCTTACAACCTGACGGCGTCAGGTTTTAATTTTCTGAAATTTTTGAAAGTTTTGTTTTTCTACCGGAATCATAAAAAGTTTTATTAAATCTCTAACTTATAAACTCCAGGAATCTGCAAAATAATCATTCCACAAGCATTATATCCCTATATAGATTTATCCCGCCGATGTTATGCAGGTTTTCGTGTTTGTTTTCTCAGGTTTAACAGGTTATTTTGGACAAGGAAATGTATGTGGAATCTAGCTTTTGGCGATGCATTAGTCTTGGAGCTTCTACATTCTCTTGGAAGAAGATCTAACCATGTTACCTCTTTATCCACCGAGCGAATCAGGGGAGTATTTGATTTCATTCTTTTACCTTATTAACTTTTACATCTTGTTATTTGAACATTGGGGACAATGTTCATCTTAAGTGTAAGGGGGGGGGGGTAAAAGTACGATACTTCAGAGAATACAATTGCACTTGATTTTTGTTTGTTTAATGGTAGATGTGTAATAAAACTGAGAGAAATACCTGTTAAGGCAATTTTAGTGCCAAATTTAAAATTTTTTACAACATATAGGAGTGAAACTTTGATCTTAATGAGCGTCTCATGGATAGGAAGTTATATGACTAGCACAAAACCGAACCACTAAAAAAAATTTCCACCCCCAAATATGTGAGGTTCGCCTCTAGAATTGGTAGGAAAAGCATTTATGCTATGATGTGTGTACCGGTAGCACTTAGATTCTAGAACTTGCGTTAGGACCATTCCGAGGCCACAAGTGAGACTACATTCGTGTAGTTAGATTTACTACATGATAAGAGGCATTAGGATTAACCCATTGTTTTACACCTGTGTTTTTGTTATAATTACATTGGCTACATTGGTCAAGTAATTCTCCCACACCCTTTGCGTTGTACTCATTTTTAGTACACGATACCCCTAGTACACCCCTCCGAGGCCACAAGTGAGACTACATTCGTGTAGTTAGATTTACTACATGATAAGAGGCATTAGGATTAACCCATTGTTTTACACCTGTGTTTTTGTTATAATTACATTGGCTACATTGGTCAAGTAATTCTCCCACACCCTTTGCGTTGTACTCATTTTTAGTACACGATACCCCTAGTACACCCCTCAGAGCCTATCTTTTCGTTTCTAACTTTAAGCATTTTACTTAAAGTAAGAATTTGTTTACACCCCACTTAAATGTACACCCAAATCGCCTTAGCCTACCTTGTATGCACTCATTTTTAGTGCATTATTGTGACAACATTTGTTTAAACCCCAAGTTAATTATCTAATTGATTACATGGTTGCTAAGTCGAGTCATATCCTTGTACATATTGTTTTGGGACGATTGGGACTCATGGGTAAAGTACTAGTGTAATGGAGTAATGGGGAAGAACAACATTATTACCCCCATATGTGCTAAATATTTTAAAAGTACTCCATGTGTTTCGATTATCTTAATTCGAGTCATTAGAATAGTTAATTGTAAAGTTATGTAAAAGTTCAAGTGTAAGGGGAATGCAACGCCCCTATGATGTATTATTTTGGATGGTAGGGCAAGAGTGTATGAAAAAAAAAATCGAAAAAATCAAGAAAAATACAAAAAAATGAGAAAAAGAAAAGTAGAAAAAACATACGGACTACCATCCCGTTTCATTTTATGTTTATTTTATGTTTTTGTTATTTTGTTTTAAGCTTAAGTCGAGTCTAGTCTTGGCTTAGCAACGCCATATTGTACATGTAATTAATCAAGATCTTTAACTCGTCACCAGTAAAATATCTCTTATCCAACAAAACCGTGTTTATCATATCCCTACACCTAACGTTATAACCCGTTTAAAAGCCCTCTTTGATAGTTTATCTTAGGTGCTTACGCCTAGTGGAGGAGGTTTTTGATCCTTTCCCAAGCCTATGGTAATCTATTTGCTATGACAGGTAGTGAGAAATATTATCCGTTTTCATTTATGAGATATACTTTTATGACACCTGAGAGATGTGAGTATCTAAACACTACTTGTGAGGTGCTAGGATGTAATCTCCGTGCTTATTATGATTAAAGTGGAACGACTATTTGTTGTAATTACTTTTATATTAGCGTTAAATGACCCCTAACTTGTATTTTGATTAGAATAAAAGCGGATTTGCTTGAGGACAAGCAAATCTCAAGTGTAAGGGTATTTGATGAAGCGAAAAGTGTACCGCTTTTAGGGGGTCATTTAAGCCCTAAATCGTATTTATTTGATCAAATATTGCCCTAAATCGTTCCTTTTGTCATTTTAGGTACTTTGGAGAAGAAATCTGGAAAAGGAAGCATTTTGGACGTTTTTGGAGCATAAAAGTGAAGAAAACGACAAAGTCTCCAAAGCTGCTGGAAAAGTACACGTGACGGCGTCAAGGATTGCTCCTGACGGCGTCACGGCTTGGCAAAAGAGGTGGATATGACAAAATACACGTGACGCGCCAGAGAGTTTTACAATGGAAATCTGACGGCGTCACCCTTTAAGGTGATCAAGGTCGTCACGGTTTAAGTTAAAGAGAGACGGCGTCAACCCTTGATAGGCCAGAGCGGATTTTTGGAGGATTAAAGAGGGACGGCGTCAGGAAGACCATCCGGGAACCCTAGCCGCGGCGAGGTGACGGCGTCACCTCCTACAACGTGACGCCGTCAGCCCCTAAACTCTATATATAGTTTTGCAATTTTTAGTCATTAGTGTGCAACTTTGTGAGGAGAAACCCTAAGACGAATTTTCTGCCATTTTTAAGGGTTTTATACCCTTGGATCTCCCATGTTTAATTGAAGATAAGTAATCATTTAATCATTCAATATGTCTATGTGTTGTTTGATTATATCTTGTTCTTGTCTTTTAATTAACATGCTAGGCTAGATTTATCTTGTGTTTGCTTAGATCTAATGAAACCTAACTATTGATTATTAGTTGTTGGTGTGTTATTAATTGTATTGGATGATTGTTTATCGATGTTAGGCTTAAGAAAACTGGCTAACCTCCTATACGGTAATTTGCTTGAACGTCTTAAAAATCATGAACCAATGCGTACTAAGGTTTTTATGGTTGTATTTAATGCATGAGCGAATTCTAGTGATCCCATGTTAGGAGCTTCTTAGCCGGCTCGACATAGGAGTGAAGTAGGAGCTTGTAGAGTTGGGGAAGTACGTACGCCACCCCACGATTGATATTAAGGAACACACCCGTCATCCACGCAATTAATACACACTAATCAACCGGTAAAAGATAGTTAGGGAGTAAGGAAATCTAAGTAAACACATTTCTCTCCACATAAGTTTCACGACCTTTTCATTTTCAGTTATTTTATTTTATTTGCATTTGTAGTCATTTGGGTTAGTTGACTAGCAACTAATTCCGCCCACTCCTTCAAACCCGAGATTTTACTTGCTTTCAAAAAAATATAAAAAATACAAAAAGAATCTTCCCTCACCCTTAGACCTATTAGAGTAGTTTTTCAATCCTAACGACACTATTCCCCTAGAGAACGATCAATCCCCCGGTACTTACCACTACACTATACTACATCGGTCAGGTACACTGCCTGGTGGGGTTGTAAGCCTCTTGAGATCCCTCGAGAGGTAAAACCTGTTGTAAGGTTGCAAAACCACGCATCACACTCCCCTTAATATTGCTTTCCCATCAATTAAAGTTTATATGTTGATGTCTTTGGTGACTTTTATTAGTGCATTGATAACCTCTGTGTCTAGCTGAGTCTTGCTTGGGTCGCCATGCCCCTTCCTCGCCTATTTGTTTTAGCGTCTCTTAAATGAATAGGATAGACATAAGTAATCATTAAGGGTTTACTCGCCGATAAGATTAGAGCCAACGAAAAAGGTTTAATTATATACACTTCATATAAAACTAGCAATAAAACAAGTGACAAGCTACTTAATTATCAGGACAGGTCTTCTTATTGTCTCGAGTATCTATCTGTGTACGTGTGTGCTAATCGCTGATTCGTGCTCATTAGTTTAGTTTACTATTTAATTATAACCAAACCGTGCCAGTCTCTCAGGCTGAACCCCTTGCGTTAGATTAGGTTGTATAGCTAACTTAGGATATTAAAATACTGATTAGAATAACTAGATAATACGTTCCACTCTTAGTGATCGACACTCTACTTACCATTATATTCATACTGATCGGGTACACTGCTCATTAAGTGTGTGTGTTATTGATAAGTCGGCTAAATATAAATTTAAAACTTGAGTAGGCATTAATACTGCTAAACCGCAATGACACGCACACCCACCAATTACATTCGTTTACATATAGCATCGCCTTAAGTTCATTGCATTCCACGTGCGTGGAACTTCCCTATCGTCCATTGTCATGAGCTTGTAAGAGCCATTCTGGAAAGCTTCTATCACTCGGTACGGCCCCTCCCAAGTAGGCCCCAGTTTTCCCAAATTCTCTACTCTACTGGCTTCATTCTTCCGGTATACATACTCTCCGACTTTGAAAGACACTGGCCGGACCCTTTTGTTGTAATACTGTTCCACTTTAGACTTGTATTTTGCTTCTCTTATGGCTGCTGCCTCCCGCCTTTCCTGTAGTATATCCAAGTTTAGCCGCATTTCGTCTTCATTCATTCCCTCCTGGATCATCATGGTCCTGTGGGTTGGCATTCCGATTTCCGCAGGAATTACTGCTTCGCTTCCATACGTGAGGCTGAACGGTGTCTCGCCATTACTTGTTTTTAGGGACGTTCGATGAGTCCAGAGGACATTGGGGAGTTCATCCACCCATCCGGCTCGCTCTCTTCCCAGGCGTGTCTTAATGCCTTGCATTAAGCTTTTGTTGGCCCTTTCCACCAGTCCGTTAGCTTGTACATGCGCCACCGCTGTGTTTATCTGTGTTATCTTTAGCTTTTGGCACCAGGTTTTGAACGGATCCTTGACAAAATTCGTTCCGTTGTCTGTGACAATGATGGACGGAAGACCGTAGCGGCATACTATGTTGTTCCATACAAACTTAATGACTTCTTTCCCTGTCGTTCTGGCCAACGGTTTTGCCTCGATCCACTTGGTAAAATAATCGATTGCTACTATGATGTATTGAACTTTTCCTGGTGCGGCTGGCAGGGGGCCGAGCACGTCCATCCCCCATTGGTAAAATGGCCATGGTGCCATGATAGACGTCATAAGACATTTGGGTAGCTTTGGTACCGGAGCGTGTATTTGGCACGAATCACACTTTTGTATTTCTTCTCTTGCGTCTCGGTGCATGGTCGGCCAGTAGTACCCTTGCCGGATTGCCTTTGCTACTATTGAGCGTGGGCCGGAGTGCATTCCACATGCCCCCTCATGTAACTCCCGGATGACGTAGTTTGCTTGTAGCGGACCAACGCATCGGAGCATGGGCATTAGGTAAGATTTCTTAAAGAGTACATCCCCCTCCATAACATATTGACTGATTTTCATGCGGAGGGTTCTGGCTTCATTTTTGTCGTTCGGCCATATTCCTTCTTTGAGGCACCTTATGATCGGAGTCATCCAATTGTCCCCCTCCTCTTCAACTATTGTATTGACCTTTGTTGTTTCTATTGATGGTTTGCTCAACACTTCTACTAGTATCTCCTTAGTCAAATGGTTGAATGCTACTGAGGCCAATTTGCTAAGGATGTCCGCCTTTTGATTTTTGCCGCGCGGAATGTTCTCTATTCGGAATTTCTTAAAATGACTTATGTTGTCTTTTGCTTCGGTCAGGTACTTTATCATGTTGTCGCTACAGGCTATGAATTCTCCGTTGATTTGCCGGGCGACTAGTTGGGAGTCGACTTTTACTGATAGAGCAGACACTTTCATCTCCTTGGCCATTCTTAGTCCCGCAAGCAGCTCCTCATATTCAGCCTGGTTGTTCGTGCTTTCGAAATCCAACCTGAGGGCGTATATGTATTCGGTCTTTGTTGGACTGATTAGAACCAAACCAGCTCCCGACCCGCTTTTCCCTGATGCTCCATCTGTGTAGAGAGTCCACTCGTCCTTTTCGTCCGGGCTCTGTGGTGCGCTTGATACTTGCTCTAGCATTTTCCCATTGCTGTCCACGGGGACTTCGTTTATGAAATCTGCCAATACTTGGCCTTTGACTGCGTTCCTTGGTTCATATACTATGTTATACGTTCCTAGCTCGATCGAATATTTTGTTAATTTCCCGGAGGACTCTGCTTTGTTCAAGATCTGTTTGATTGGCTGATCGGTAATGACCTTGATTGGGTGTGCTTCAAAGTATCTTCTGAGGCGTCTCGAAGCATGGAGCAGGGATAAAGCCAACTTCTCAAGAGGAGCATAATTGCATTCGGCCTCGTGCAAGGTCCTGCTTACGTAATGCACTAGGAGTTGCTTTCCGTTTCGCTCTACTAATATGACCGCACTGACCTCTTCCTTTGCAGCAGCTAAGTATATGCAAAGTGTTTCTTTCGGCTTGGGAGAGGCTAGTGATGGTAGGTTGACAATAACTCTTTTCAGTTCTTGGAAAGCTCTTTCTGCGTTCTCCGTCCATCGGTATTCGTCTTTGTTTATCTTTGTGATGTTCTTCAACGTCTCGAAGAAAGGTAAGGCCTTTCAGCCGACCGGGCTAGAAAACGGTTTAGGGCGGCTAATTTTCCGGACAGGCTTTGCATTTCTCTTAGCGTCCGGGGGGATTGCATGTCTGCGATGGCTTTTATTTTTGCTGGGTTTACTCGTATCCCCTCGGATGTCACCATGTATCCCAAGAACTTTCCTTCCTTTACTCCGAACGAACATTTCTTAGGGTTTAGCTTCATGTTAATCCTCCTAAGGTTGTCGAACATTTCTGCTACATCGGCCAGTAATGCCTTTTTTGTTGAACTTTTAATCACCATGTCATCCACATATGCCTCTAGGTTCTGGCCGATCTGTGTCTGGAAGGCCGAATCTATCAACCGTTGGTATGTGGCTCCCGCGTTTTTTAGGCCGAACGGCATCTTAGTGTAGCAGTAAGTTCCTTGGTCCGTATAAAAGGCTGTTTTTTCCTCGTCCTCTTCAGCCATTTGCACTTGGTGATACCCCTTGTATGCGTCCCAGAAGCATTTGTATTTGGAGTCTATTATTGATTCTACTTTTAAGTCAATCTCCGGAAGGGGGTAGTAGTCTTTTGGGCACGCGGAGTTGATGTTTTTGAAGTCGATGCACATCCTCCAACTCCCATCTCCTTTTTTCACTAACACTGGATTGGATATCCAGGTTGGATACTTGACCGGTCTTACTATGCCCGCCTTCAGCCATTCGGCCACCTCTCTTGTTACTGCCTGACTTTTCTCTACCGACAAGGGTCTCCTTTTTTGACTTATAGGAGTGATTGATGGGTTGGCATTCAGCGTGTGCTCCATGATGCGCCTGGGAACACCTGTCATGTCGGCTGGTTCCCATGCAAAGATGTCCAAATTCTTCTTGAGGAGGGTTTTTAGGCTGTTTGAACCGGAGGGAGATAGGTTTCGTCCTATGGTCACAAGTTGGTCCGGGTATGCCGGATTTACTAGGATTTCTTCAGTTAGGCCGATGGGAGTGGTTGGGGTACCTTCCTTATGTTCGGTCTTTTCCTCCTCTATCTGCCTCCTTTTGTCCAAACCCCGGCACTCGTACACCAAAGCCGTTTGTGTGACCAATGTAGCTACCCCACCCGGAGTGGGAAATTTCATCATTGAGTGAATTGTTGAAGGGATAGCCCGCAGCTTTTTTAATCCCGTTCGTCTTATAATTATGTTAAAAGGGGAGGATGCGGATGCTACAACGAATTTCATGGTCGTCCGACTGCACAACCCATCGCTTCCAAAGCATACATCCAGTTCTATCTTTCCTAAAGGCTTCACCTGTTCTCCTGAGAAGCCGGCCAGGGTTGTTGCCGTTTCCACTATTTTCGCCCTTATGGACGGATGTAAGTTGTCAAAGCAATGCTTGAACATGATTTCGCACGAAGCCCCTTCGTCAATATGAACCCTTTTTACGAGATATCCGGCAACCTCTGCTTCTACCACTATGGCTTCTTCGGACAAGTCATCCGTCAATATTGGTGGAAATGTTATGGGTACATTCATCCAGCCTTCAGTGGTGGTCATCGTTTTCCTTTTCCGGTCTTCTCCTCAGCTGTTTACCATGTTGATTATCTTTCCTTTTTGCGGTCCGTCCTTTTTCTGCTGAGACTTTCCCCTTTGTCGTACGTCTTTGACTAGATGATTTAATTTGCCGGATTCTAGAGCCAGCTCCAGCTGTTTCTTCAATTGATAGCAGTCATTGGTGTAATGCCCTTTCTCACCGTGATAATCACAATACCGGTCCAGATTCTCTTTTCGGGGAGTGCCGGGTAGGGGGTGGCTGGGGTAGCTGAAGATGGTGTTCTGTTGCCAGGATTTCCTTAGGTGTGCGTTTTAGTGACTCTAGATTTGGTCTGTTTTTATCGTCTCGGACCCCATATTTATAGTTCCGGTTTGGTTCTTGCCTTGGTGTTACGTACGGCGAGTGATGGTCCTTCGGCCTATATGGGGGTTTCTGCCCCCACCGTCTCCTGTCCTCAAAAATTTTGTGAGACCGATCGTTTCTTATGGGCTGCGATCCTCCTGCGTCCTTTCTTGCGTATTCTCCCTTTGGTAGTTCGGTGTTCCGGAAGGCTTCTTCCGAATGGACGAAATCTTCGAATCTCTCCAGCATTTCGTCCACCATTTTGGGGATTTTGTCTGAGAACTTTTTGGCTAGCTCCGGGCAGTGATGTCCGTTCATGAACGACGAGATTTTCATCACTTCCGGAGCGTCAGGAAAATAATTTGCCTCACTCACCCATCGCTCCTTGAAATCCGGAAGGCTTTCGTTGGCTTTTCTGTGGATTTTGTTGATTTCCGTGACATCTTTAACACATGCTCTCAATATACTGAAGCGGTTTAGAAATTTTTTCTGGAGGTCATTCCAGTCGTCGATACTCCCGGTCGGAAGCTTATCAAACCAGCCCCTTGCTTTTCCGTCTAATGTCTGTTGGAACATTCGGCACCACACCGGCATCGGCCATTCTTCTTGGTTTCCCGCTCCCGTGAAGCGATTGATATGATCGTTCGGATCAGTCGTTCCGTCGTACAACTTGAGATTTGTCGGTATCTTGTGTTTTGGGGCGGAGAATTCTATGATTCTCTTTGTGAAGGGACATTTTATCACCTCCTTGAACGGCTTGCTCAGCTCGTCATTTGTCACTTGATTTCCTTTACCGTTCGCCCCTCCTCCGACCTCTTCTTCCTCGTTATACATGAAATCTTCTTCAAAGTTTAGAAGCATTGGTTTTATCAGGTCACGATTGGCTTGTTGTTTGAGCAATTCTTTGAGAGCTGATACGTGGCCCTCCATGATGGCTCGCGTATTCGGAGGGTTTTCTTCAGAGTTTTCCCCTTCTGTGTGCACATGAGGGGTTTGTGGGTTGGGACCACTCATTCTAAGCTTTTTGGTAGATTGAATTTGGGTCCCACGGATGGCGCCAGTTTATGGAGGTAAAAGTTACCCCAGGATCGTTTTAGGTCTTCTCTGTGACCTTGCGCGAACCTGAAACAAAGGTAATGCACGTTAGCCTCGTCCTGGGTTTTATCCCAAGACCAAGCTCCGGCGCGAGAATAAGTGTTCGTCCGTCTGGATGCAAATAAATATAGTTTGGTGAGTAATAAATGAGAGTGAAAGTAATTAGGTTATGCATTGAATGTGTTGGGGGTATTTATAGTACCCCAACACCAAACTTACTGTTCCTGAGGGGACTGAGGCAGGTCTACGAACAGTGTCCTATAGGCTACTGCTCATGTACCTTGGGCACTATTCCCTGAAATCCGGGACAGCGCTCCATACCATGTATCCCATGAAATCTGGGATTAGGTAAGTGATCTCTGGGATTAGGTGTGTACAGATCTCTTGGTCTTTCCCGAGGTGTCCTCTGTCATTGCTTACTATTATTTATTACATATAATGATCCGGACGGCGTTGCTATAATCAGTCCGGATCATTCTTGTTCGGACCAGGGCCATTCGGATAGCTTTATCCGGAATGGGTCATTCGGACACGTACACGAACAGTTTTGGTAAGACAAATCGTAACCCTCGCGTTTTTGTTACACTTTTAATTTGACAACTGATTTTAATAAGTTATTAACGTTTTTGGTGGAATAAACAAGATTTAACATGTTTTAATAAGGT
>CP139508.1:14347582-14366631 GCA_021014915.2 Artemisia tridentata subsp. tridentata | reverse complement strand
TGTAGTTTGGTGTGAGTTGTATGTTTGTCCTCCGGCTTCTTGCTAGGCCTATGTGTGTGTGTGTGTGTATATATATATATATATATATATATATATATATATATATATATATACACACTAGCTTTCATGACCCGGCCTCCAGGCCGGGCGAGTCTCATGTAATATCTTGTTAAACACTTCTAATTTATATATATAATTTGGTTAAGATTATGATATAAATGTAATTTTGTTTGTTATTGTACTGGGGTAACCCTTTTAACAAAAAAAATGTAATTTTGTTTCTTAAAAATTTGTTATCAATATTAAAATATTAGTAATGTTCGTATATTGTTAGCATGATCAATACGGACGTCATATAATCAAGTTAAAGTTGAAATTAGATTGCTACACATTTTTTGCTTGCTTTATTTAGCTTCTTGGCTGGCTTCACTTCGCTTCTTGCCTCGGCACGTGTTGTGGCTTGCAACGCTTCACGTCTCTTCTCTTCTTGGCTTGCTATGTATGACGTCTCGCTTCGCTTCGATTCCCTTCCCTTTATGTGCTGAGTGTGTTAGTAAATCAAACATGAAACATTGAATAATAACTTTATTTTTGTTGATCGTACATGATAAAAAAAAAAAAAAATTGTAGCTATTAGTGTATAAAAGATTAATCATTTATGAAAGAGTAACAAAATTTTACTTGATGTTCTCTAATTGCAAAACTCTCCATACAATCGTATCTTGTTTGGATTTCTAGATTTCCGAACCATGCCAACTGACCTTAAGCATGCCAAGTAAATCAGTTTATTGAATTAGTTTGATAAGCCTCCTCTACTAATTTATGGTGATTGGATATTAAGTCGATTGCATAATTCAAAGAATCGAAAATGCATGGTTTGTTAATGTAACATGTTCGGATTTTATGTTTAACAACATAAACTTAAATTGTATATGGACCACTTCCATTGAACTTGATGCCAACTTTAATATAGCAAAAGCCGTACACTTGACCCTGTGGCTTGCTTAGTTTCTTTGTTCCATAAATCATGCAAAAACATGTCCCCTACACAATCAGGACGTCATATAATCAAGTTAAAGTTGAAATTAGATTGCTACACATTTTTTGCTTGCTTTATTTAGCTTCTTGGCTGGCTTCACTTCGCTTCTTGCCTCGACACGTGTTGTGGCTTGCAACGCTTCACGCCTCTTCTCTTCACGCTTCACGCCTCTTCCCTTCCCTTTATGTGCTGAGTGTGTTAGTAAATCAAACATGAAACATTGAATAATAACTTTATTTTCGTTGATCATACATGATAAAAAAAATATTTTGTAGCTGTTAGTGCATAAGAGATTAATCATTTATGAAAGGAGTAACAAAATTTTACTTACTTGATGTTCTCTAATTGCAAAACTCTCCATACAATCGTATTCTTGTTTGGATTTCTAGATTTCCGAACCATGCCAACTGACCTTAAGCATGCCAAGTAATATGGGGAAAAAACTTTCAAGTATTTTTTAACTGATTTTAAACATGTAACCTGTCTAACACTGGTTGAGAGTGAAAATATGTTATAGTAATACCTGTTGTTCATATATCACCTGTGAGACTCCGATGCTTGTCTATCCTTTTTTGTAGTTGGTTGAAAGAAACAAAGTCAAATTAATGAGATGGAAATCCTCCGTCGGGAATGTGCTCGAACTTTTTATATTTCCAGAACTTGAGTGTTTTATTCGGTTGAGCGTTTCATCATGTAGTTCTTTGCAGTCAAGAAGCTAACGTAATCTAAAATTTGGTAACACTAATTTACTTCGATTAGCTTATCAAAGTAGTCTTTATTACCGTGATCCATGTTTTTCTTGAATAGCTTTACCCTATGATATAGTTACATTTATTTAATCAATGACAGCTAAAGTCATATTCTAATATTAGTTATTAGTGTTCTTTGTATGATTCATTGTTTTAGGTTAGTCAATAGTAATTGCTTAATATTATGATCTAAATATAATTTTGTTTCTTACAAATTTGTTATTGAAATTAAATATCAGTATTGTTTGTAATTAAATTTTATTCAAGGCGAGCTTCATGTGATATATTTCTTGTGATTTTTAATTTATGTAGTTTAGTGGTTAATATAATAAGTTTTGCAAACATAAGCGGTATGATATAATGGGTCAATCTTAGTCTAATGCAAAAGAAATATATTTCAAATAAGGAAATACTACTATTTACTACTTTTCCCGCTTTTGTTTGTAATAAACTCTACATCAGAAACATGTCATATGTAGGCCCAAGGCGTGGTATCATTACAGTAGTAAATTAGAACCAATCGATAGAAGTAATTTCATTTCAAAGAGATATCGATAATATTCATAATCACTCCTATTTGTTCTATCTCACTTGCAACCTCAACTATCTCCTCCTTGCCAGGAACAGCCCCTGCAGATCCACTATTACTCGTCTCTATAGACTTGATATAGCTAATCGCTTCAGAAATCAACTTCCTTGTTTCAATTAGAGATGCTTCAGCCATTGGACTCTTTGTTGCATCCGCCTCTAACACCTCTGTAGCTCTCTGGGCTTCACCAATCAAATTACTGATAAAGAAAAAATGATTCAATATCAATACACATTTTTAGGTGATCTGAACAAAGATTGTGTAGGAAGTAAACTCACTTGGCTCTTAAAATAGCTTCACTTATTTTGGGATCAGAAATTGCTCTTTGTGCTCGGATACCCTTTATCATTTGTAACTCGTATCTAGCTTGAGGATCCTTAAATCTGGCATGTAGTTGTGGCTCCTTTACAGAACCGCTACTGGTCTACAACTTAGCCCGATGGGCGGGCGAGTTTCATGTTATATCTTTTTTAATATTTTTAATTTATGTAGCTAATTTGGTTAATATTATGATTTAAATGTAATTTTGTTTCACAGATATTTGTTTTGAAATTTTTGTATAGTTTGGTATTAAATATTAGTACATGCATAGGAACAAAATTTGTTTAAAGCAAAACGTGTTTAATAAAAATAAATATGTATATTCCTAACAACAAACCTGAACCTTTACTTGTTCCATATGAGTTTAGTCCTAACTGATCTTGTTGTGGACATCCAGCAGGAATACAAATTGCTTCTCCAAGTCTTTGTTCAAACGTAAGGGTTCTATGCCTTAAAGATTCACACTTATCTCATTAGTTAGAATCGTACATATATGAAAAAAGCAAAAGTGGGAAATACCTACCATATTCCTCTTGTTAGCTTATTTTTATGTTCCACTGTCAAGTAAATTGTTTTATCATGAATTTGGTGATAAGCCTACAAATACCACCCAAACATTAATAACGATGCAAAAAAAAAAAAAAAAAAAAAAAAATCTAGCATATATTAGATTGTGACCGTACGTAAATGTCAGTTTCAAAAAGTATCAGATATAAACAAATACGGCTAGAAATAGTTAAGGGAACATACCTGATCAGCAGGAATAAAGTGTTCCATTCTGACCATACATAAATGAAAATTTCAATAGGGTTATTTATAGACAGCCAATTTGTGTTGTGTCATATCTCAAATGGGTCAAATATAAAACAGCAAAAAGGGAATGGGTCAAATATTATGACAGTTACCTATTTTGCAAGTAAAAACAGCTTCTACTTGTATAAAAGTGGTGTACAATACTTTTAAGCCATTTTTAAAAGACTCAAAACCTTTTAAATGATAAAAATCAAACATTGAAATATGTAACAACATTTCGTCAAAACCAAATTTTCATTAAAATTCTTGTGGCATCAAGTAAAAAGTAAATATAGATACTATTGCATAACATATTTTAAGTATCTTATTACACCAATAACATCATTGGTCACAACTCTAACCATGTCAAGAATTGCCATTTCGGCTATATTTTTTTGTTCATTTACTTCACTAAGCTTATAAGTTCTTTTTTCGGTTATGAGTGCAACTTATTCAAGTACAAAAGGTCAACGTAATTAGCTCATAAACCATAAAAAAGCCGGCTCATGAGCTTTTCCAAATACAAATGGGCCCGTAAGCCTGTGAAATAAGCTAATCCAAACACCCCCTAATCGTTTTCCTCGATCCATCCTAAAATCTAACATAATTTAGCAATCAAATGGACAAAAATGAACCAATAATTTGACACCTTTAAACGGGTTTGTTCATTTTAAAACACCAAATAACAGGTAAACATTTTGCGACTTTATTCATGGACAAAAGCAAACATAAATAAGAAAATGGAAGAATGTTATTCACCTTGTGTCTCAGTTCAGCTTAATCGCACATGTTCAGTTTCCATGTCGTGCCTGGATATAGCCCCAACAGTTCATTCTTGTTGCAGCCGGCCAACAACAATTTGTGGCTTAGTTACAGCATTGACACCAACGGATTCCATATACCTGTTGTTAAAATAATTAAAAAACTGGTCATTTAAAAAATATTCATAAAGCTTGAAGTGAACATATACGTGTGGTAATGTCTTACCCACACACTCTTCCATATGGACCTTGAACCACACTTTGTTTCTGTTTAAGCATATTTCCGTCGGGTAGGTCTTGACGACTTCCACGTGCCATTCATCCTTGTCCCGAGCATGAAGTGTGCTACAAACACAAAAGAACCCGTTAGAAGGAATCCCGAGGCCGGAGCCCCGGGATCACCCTCCGACGGTCAAGTCAGTATGGAGAGATGAACCCTCTAGTGATTCTAGAGAGAGAGAGTATATATGTGTGTGTTATATAGAGGGAAAGAACATCCCCTTGAGAGTGGTAAATACACACTATTTATAAGTGAGCTTTCTTGTCCTTACCTGGTGATAGGGACACATTTAGGCGGGAAGCATTTAGGCGGGAAACTGTAGTATTTCCTTGGTCATTTAGGCGGGAATGCCTTCCATCTGATCCATTCGGCTTGGGTCGTTCGGCTTGGGCCGTTCAGACAACTTGGTCGTTCGGCCAAGTGCCTTTCATCCAGGCATTCCATCTTGATGTCCTGACGGATCGGGTCTATCAGACCATATACGTCAACATGTCCCCCCAGTATAGTATTGTTGACATAGTCAATGATGCTATACTTAAGTTCAGTTTGTTGACGCCACACGAAGCACTTTCGTATTAGCTTTCTTACCCGGACGCCCTATTGGCGTGTCTTCTCTGTGAAGGTAAATGCGATGTATTGTTCATTTACTGTGTCGCGAATGTTCTTTTAAACAAATCGGGTCCATCAGACCACATACGTCATCATGTCCCCCCAGTATTGTAGTATCGGTTGAAGACCGGTGGTGCAATACTTAGATAATATCCGTTAGGGGGGATACGCCTCGGCATGTGCCTTTTTTATTCTGACTTTGTGTGGCCGTTAGAGGCGGATACGCCTCGGCTAAATTTTGAAGATCAGTCACTGCCGTTAGGGGCGGATACGCCTCGGCATGGCCGTTAAGGGCAGATACGCCTCGGCTAAAATTTGAAGATTAATCACTGCCGTTAGGGGCGGATACGCCTCGGCATGGCCGTTAGGGGCGGATACGCCTCGGCTAAATTTTGAAGGTCAGTCACTGCCGTTAGGGGCGGATACGCCTCGGCATGGCCGTTAAGGGCAGATACGCCTCGGCTAAATTTTGAAGATTAATCAGTTCCGTTAGGGGCGGATACGCCTCGGCATGGCCGTTAAGGGCGGATACGCCTCGGCTAAATTTTGAAGATTAATCACTGCCGTTAGGGGCGGATACGCCTCGGCATGGCCGTTAGGGGCGGATACGCCTCGGCTAAATTTTGAAGATTAATCACTGCCGTTAGGGGCGGATACGCCTCGGCTAAATTTTGAAGATTAATCACTGCCGTTAGGGGCGGATACGCCTCGGCATGGCCGTTAAGGGGGAATACGCCTCGGCTAAATTTTGAAGATTAATCACTGTCGCTCGGTGAATAGCACCTGGGCCTTCCGTAATGACATAGCACCCGGGTAAAATTATGTCCGTAAGTAAATATACCCCGGATAGACATTGACTACATTAATCGATCGGAGGTAGCTAATCTCCGTCGGAGTCATTATGATGTTATGTCTATTTTCTTGTAATTGTCCTGCATGTGGAACCTCATATAATTATTCCTGCACAATAAAGCATAAACAGCTCTTCTACCTCTTCCCATTAGATATTAAAGATATAATATTTCACATGTGTTAATACATAAAAAGAGTCACAACGGGATAGTAACACAACCGATAGAGTTGTTATGCTACTATACCCCCCCAGTTCATCGGTGCTATTACTTGTTAGTATCGTTGAACTGACAATAAGATGTCAATCATCGCAAATTTTGACATTACATCCTCACATATATACTTTTTGCCTTGGTAATAGTGGTTCGAAACATTATTCTTTATTGAGACCGAAGGCTCATAGATAACACGTTGGTGCCAAAGATAAGAGATTGAATATAGGTCATTAAAATTTTAATCGCTCCAAACGATCGTATTTCATATGACGTCCAGAGAATTATTGAGCCACTGGCTCGGTCTTTACGAAAGAATTGTTGAATTCACGACCGGATTATTACAATGTTTACCTTAATGATCATGCTCAAAAAGAGTAAACCGAAGGGGAGTGTGAAATTGTAATTTTGACGCGTTTGATTTTGGGAGCCCCGTCTCCTTCATATACACCCCCTCTAATAGCGCCCATACAGAGCCGGACCACAATAAGACTTTGGTTTAAACGTCACCAGCAATTTCTATGTATATAAAAATCTTATAGCTTTAAATATTTCACGGAGTTCAATGCTACTTGTATTGACTAAAAAGCATAGAGCTTTAGTAATTTTCTCTTAGATAATTCGGGAGAGGGTCTACATGTAGAGTTGTAGGCAACGTTTATTGAATAAAAAGCATATAGCTTTACACACACCGCTGATTCTCTTATCCATCTCTCCAAACTTTTTATCTCTAGACAGATAAAACCAAAATTCTCTTTTTCCACAATCATCAGAAAAGCTTTTTCATCCGGCCGTTTGCTCCAAAGAGCAAAATCCTTTTCGACTATTGATCTTTAAACCGAAACACAGAGACCCACGAAACCCTTCGGTACCTATCTGGGTATTTCGGTTTCAAGATATTCGACAAAATCTTGTGCGAGTCGGTATTTCATTTTTCCCGTTTCTGCCTCCTTTATCATAGATCGATGGTGTTTTTTAGTTCAAATACATGAGATCTTTAAAGATTGTTACATAAGCTGAAAAAAAAAATTGAGGTCTTGCTCGGAGTTGTTTTTTTTTTTTATTAAAATAATGATCTTGCGAAGGATGGTCGTTGCGATTAGTTGTGGCCGCCGTTGAGGGGTGGTTATTATCATCAAGTGTATGGTTGTACTTTCAATCTTTGCAGTTCTTGGCTTTTAATTAAAGTCGTTGGCCTCTTTGGCCTTTGATGGCCCGAAATAGAGGTATGAGGGTTGAAGCTCGATTGGTAGTGTTGTTATAGCCGTTTAATGAAATTTGGAAGAGTGAACGGAAGTCAAGTAACCGAAAGGCCAAAAATCTGACTTAAATATCTGATGATTAACTTAATCGAAGGACCAGAAATTGCCGTTCGGATATAAGGCACGCCTTCCTTTGTTTATTATAACTCCTACACCCTTTTGTTTAATATTTCTTCCACACATATCCTTTCTTTTTAAGTCTTCATCGATGGCATCCAATTTAATCATTCTGGAAATAGTCTTTTGTCGTTCCTTTGGTATTAATATGATATTGTAAGCTTTCGCTTTTCAGTCTTCATACGGAGAATCTAATATTCTCATTGTTGTAATCGAACGGTTATTCCATTGATATGAAAAATAATATTAATCGTTTGATAACTTCGTACATGGTATCAAGAGCCTCGGTTCTTGGGTCTTCTTTAGTATCTCCGATTGGTCTTCGATTGGTATTTATTGATTAATTACCGTAAGGGTTATGACAACAGTAGTACGTCATTGTTAGTGATTTCAAGCAAGCAGCTATTGATTCATCTTCATCACCCATGTTTATCAACAGGAGGTCAAGTAACTGGACGACCAACAATTGGCGATCGGAAACCGAAGCGCATTAACTGGTGGGCCGCCAAGGATGTTCAAAGATAGTCCTTATTGCCCACAAGGTCATCCGAAGGGTCTTTGGGAGGTGTTTAAGTGCAATATGATGGGATCGGCTAACAGATTAATGCGAGAATTTCGAGCTCGAACATGCTTCTGTGGCGATGCAGATGAAGTGTGTATTGTTTCTTCGGATGTAGCTGTGAAGATGAAGTTTGTTGCTCTCCGGAAATGGAGCTGTGTAATTCGGATTATGCGTCTTTTATTTTGTTTGCTTGTTCTTATATATGAATGCATTTAGGAAAGCAGTATATGCTAAGAAATTAAATGTCGTTGACGTTGCTGTGGTGTATTCATATAGCAGAGACCGAGGTACCGGAGTACAGTTGTCGAAGTTCAAAGATCGACAGTATCGTCATACCCTGGAGAAAGGAGTTAAAGATTGAATCGAGCTGTGAAGCCTTCGATGCCACGGTCAAAGCGGGACATAAACATCCGGATGGTGTGACGATTAATAGTTAGGAAGAAAGAACAAAGATCCTCCCCACCATGCGAGATAAATGGGTTTCGTCGCATCCATCTTTTGGTCTTGTACGTTGGTGTGACGATTAATAGCTAGGAAAGAAATTTAAGAACTTGAGCGATCGTTTGACTTTTACCTTCAGGATGATTATTGTATAAACATAACTTGTGTAACCAACAGATGCTGAACGTCGAGGAAAGGGGAGTAGACGCCGAAGGTCACAAGTATGAGGTGTCGTAGGTCTGATTCTAAATTAATTGGGCTTGTTATTTTAGTTGGACCGTATGGTTAAACGAAGATACAAGAATGCTACGTGGTTTATACTGGTGAATATTTCATTTCAGCCATTCGGATGTATAATTATCCCCAAAGTAATGAGGGCTAAAGTTCCAATAGTAGGATCGTCATGGGTATATAACGAAGTTTGGAAGGCCGAACGGGGTAAGGCAACTGGAAGACCGAAAATTGACGATCGGAACCGGGGCGCAAGAAGGTATGAATGCGCATAAAGTTATCCAGACGGGCATTTATAGAGTTAAAATGGTTTTAAATGAAGTTCGAAACGAGTAGAATGGGTTGAAAGCCAGCATTCAATGAAAACAAGAAATCCAAGTTCAATCGAGGACGAAATGTGTCGTTATGTAAAATTTCTCCGGGTACGAAGCTGTTTATATGTTTTTATATATGTTGTAACTATTTGAATGTATCATGCTATAATAATGAAATACTAAAGCACACTAGACAATGTTGCAACAGCCTTTTGTTCGTGCCATCAGTATGGGTATCGAAGGAACACGTCTTCTGCCGAACAAACGACATCCTACCGAAGCACCATTAACGAATGAATGGTGCAACATCTTCACTAAAGGATATTTACCGAACGAATCGTGTAAAGACAAAAGACGAGAGGTTTATGAAAGTAGAGAAAGAAATCATTGATTGACAGATTCTTCTTAAAATATTATTTGAGCAATGCAGCAGGCATTGTGAGGAATTGGTTATTGAACCGGCCCATTAGTCAAAACTCAAAAGGACATACTTTCCTTTTGTCCAACGGATGACCACAAAAATCACACATGAAAACGTTGTTAGCTTCTTTTTTTTTTTTTTTTTTTTTTTTTTTAAATGAAGGTGATGTTAATGAGCTGGGATATAGATCTTGGTGATGAGAGCTTTGACACCCGATACCCATGAGGGTCGAAGCTCATGAGGATTACCATTCTCGTTTATTGAGAACGGAAGGATCATTCGGTTGTGTGAGAGATAAAGTAAAAATATTACTTTTTATTGGTCACGTGAAGTGCTAAAGGATAATTGGACAAGTAAGATGATAAAAAATTATATGATAGTAAAATGAAGACAAAAAGCGGGATAACAGATATGTTAGATCATATGATACTCCTATTTTTACTTTGTCATTAGATACTATGTAGAGCACTAGATGCATAAAGCAAATCTCCCTTAATATTTCTGCCATCTTGGAATATGCTTACACTCCTCATTTCTCATGAAAAGTAGCAAAGGGTAATTTCACTTTATTGATTTTACCGAGGTTTGACTTATGAACACAACGCAAGAGCTGGTTGTACAGTACAAGCCCCTTTTAATTATTAGAATTTCACAACATCTCTTCTTTTTCGTTAGAGCACCTTTTTTCTTTTCTCTTATATAGTTTTCTTTTGACAATAAGATATTCGAAAAATATTCTTTCTCTACTTACAAATTCTTTATTAATAAATAACAATATGTGGAGTAGGTTTACAGGCAAAAAATAAACACTCCACGTTTTCCATCTGTCTTGTCGATACCCACACACATCCATTTTAACAAGATAAGGACGGCAACTTGCATCAAATATATAACAGAAAGCATAGCAAAGTGATGAATGATGATGCAATGGGTTTCAACATATACGACCTTATGCAGTTATGGTTTATCATGGCAGCCGGAGAAGACCAAGGAAATCAGGAACTTACCGATGTGCGACCGTCGCGGAGACATAGAAGAGTTTAACAAATTTGCATCAGAAGCCCAGTACCAACCCATGTAACCGGTTCTGAAAAACACATCTCCGGATCTTAGCTTATGAACCCGTCACCGTTTTGTCTTTTATGCCCAACGGATGAAACCCATCATTGGCCTGTCCGGGACGACTTGGCCGAAGGGAACCACACCGGACAGCCTTTAGTCGGTTCATACTGGGCGTCTACACTCAACGTCTATAATGGAAGTTAACATCGAATGTCCATGCCGGACAAGTCAGTGTTCTCAAACGAACTACACACCCGAAGGGGATGGTGCATTCGAACGATGTGACCAAAGGACATAGCACCGAACAGACCTTGGTCGGTTCGTACCGCCTGTTGGCCGTACCGGACATTTATACCGAACGGATGTTCCGAACTGAAAGTGCGACCCGTCATTCTTAACCCTTGGTAGAATGAATAACGGGTCCCACGGATGGCGCCAATGTTTAAGCATATTTCCGTCGGGTAGGTCTTGACGACTTCCACGTGCCATTCATCCTTGTCCCGAGCATGAAGTGTGCTACAAACACAAAAGAACCCGTTAGAAGGAATCCCGAGGCCGGAGCCCCGGGATCACCCTCCGACGGTCAAGTCAGTATGGAGAGATGAACCCTCTAGTGATTCTAGAGAGAGAGAGTATATATGTGTGTGTTATATAGAGGGAAAGAACATCCCCTTGAGAGTGGTAAATACACACTATTTATAAGTGAGCTTTCTTGTCCTTACCTGGTGATAGGGACACATTTAGGCGGGAAGCATTTAGGCGGGAAACTGTAATATTTCCTTGGTCATTTAGGCGGGAATGCCTTCCATCTGATCCATTCGGCTTGGGCCGTTCGGACAACTTGGTCGTTCGGCCAAGTGCCTTTCATCCAGGCATTCCATCTTGATGTCCTGACGGATCGGGTCTATCAGACCATATACGTCAACAGTTTCTTAGGTAGATAATCAAATTATATATGCTGTGTAATTGTGAATCTGAAATTGGCACGAGCCTTTTCAACAGTTCCATCAACCTTGGAATGGGTAGATCATTAATAAACATGGTGGTAATTATTCTAATAGTGTTGTTTTCAATAAAAACTAAAAATGATACCTTATAATCCCTCTAAATGCGCTCCACTTAAACTTCCAAATGCAACTCTCCAATTTCAGATATGATCTAACGTTAAGCGAGCAATACCTCCATTGAATTTGAATGCATCCGGCCTAGTTTAGATATCTATTACAAAGCTTTGGTGAAAATCTGAAGAAGAAAAAAAAAAACATTAATAGACTACATGTCATTTATAAGAGTTACAATTTATTTGATTTTCTTCCCTGTATTAATGTTGTATCAGAAATCTTTATTGGCCATAGACTACTCCCTTAACTTATGATCAGAGAAATGATAAACTTTACAGTCAGTAAAACCAACGACAGAGTAATGCAGCAATTAGCAATATAAATGATTTACTTACATCAATTATGGGAAGCATGAAAGCATACCCATGCTCCGGATGATGAAGGACGAACATTGTTGGAATTTCAGATTGGTTAGAATAAATATTGCTACAAAGTCCAAGTTAAAAAAATTGCATGAAAGGCAATATCCAAAACATACCTGGTATTGAATTTCAAGTCTGTCTCGGGTGTGTTCTGTAACACGCTGAGTATTGCAAGTTAAAAACAAAATACATGGAGAATGATGTAATTATAATTATAATAAATACGAAGGAGTATATAGTTGAAGTAAAAAGAGAGAATAGAATGTTAGAAGAAGGTGGGTACTTACTACTCTTTCAGGAATAAAAAAAATGACATAAGCTAAAATCAGGGGCAAGCATTGCCATAAGAGCCTACAAATCAAATTTAACAACTAATTAATTGATATACAATGAAAGCATGTATGTTTGCTTTGCTTTGGATAGCAATCAATTAAAAGAACATGTCAACATATAAGAGAAAAGTTGGAACACAACAGAAAAAGCAACGGATGTAACTCAACACTTACTTCATCATTATTAGTATGTGACTCTGGCAGAGGCATGTCCAATATTGTGTTGCACTCGTTGTTGCTTCCATCTCTTCGTTTGGGATCAACCACAAGTTCACTGTTATGTGCTACCCATTGCTTGTGAGCTCTGTTGGAATTATTGTTTGTTAATAGAACTTGAGCGATCAATGAGATCACTATTAAAGGGTCGCAACAAAGATAATATACATGTAAAAGAAATGTAAATAATAACAGCTCCATATATGTCATATGTAGGCATTCAAATGTGGCACACGACCACTTGCCTGTAATCTGGCACTTGGTTTAGGCATATATCTGGCAGCACAACAACACATTAATTCTTTTATAACATTGGTGTGCACTACTAATAATGCCCTCTGGTGTTTGAACCTGGAACATGGGAAAGTTAAACTAAAATACCGGTGTAAAACAATATACACACTACCAAATAAAATCACAAAGTTATGTATAATAAAGGTGTGATAAACCTGGAATTAGTAACCCATCGATCAGAGGAAGCATCGAGCATCGCAGGTAGGAAAGAACATAAACACTTAGCTAGCATATGATAAAGATTCCCCATGTTGCATAGATTGCCTACTTGTGCAGATATTTTACCAAACTTGATCAAACGTCATCACAAATCCAAGCACAACCAAGTAAAACACTCACGTATAAACTATAATACTAAATTAAAAAGCAAATATAACACGTTTTAGTATACGGACACATTAAGAATTTAACATACACCAATGGAAGTTTAGCATAAAGAGATGTTAATCACTTAATCGTACCCGATGATGATGGCGGCTTACTTTTATTGAATGATTTTGGGTATGGTTTTTTTAATAACATAGTAATATGTTCCTATATAAAAACCCTAATACATTTAATATTTGACAACCTTGACAACTTTATGATTCTTGCAATATCAATTATGAATTACAAATTTTATCACAACCACTGGAATGCTCCAATGGTTGAGGTGTTGTTTATTTGTGCCTGTCATCCTAAGTTCAAATCCTGGCAACTCAGTTAGGACTAAACTCATACGGGTAACTTATGTTACATGTTTTGACCCTGTACCCAATCTGCCAATTTGCAAACTATATGTTCAAGGAATCATGAACACTTACAAGGTACTTAGCAGAGAGTAGAAAAGCTAGAAAGCTTGCTCCGATCACTATCGTCTGCCAGTTCCACTGAAAAAAAGAAATAAAAAATCGGTTCATATATGATGCGTCAATGTGTTTTGTTTGTGTGTGTGTGAAGAGATAAAGAGCTCACCCCATGCTCAATGGAGCCGAAAACTGATTTCATAACAGAAACAATATCAGTCTTCTTTGTGAAGCGCAATTGTGATGGCAGCTCCACCCATAAACCCCACAACGAAAGAAGGACATTTTAGATGATTATGCCATAATATAATCAAAATCATATAACCAGCATACTAAAACAGTCGTTTATAAATCGTGTTGGCATGTGCTTCTACTTTTTGAAGTTGTAATCATCACAGGAGAACTGAGTGTTTGACAAGTTCTGATTTTTCAAGAAATTAATACATAAAATGACCACAAAAGGGTTTTTTTTAATGAAGAAACAGAAAATATGGTTTATGAATTTCACAACTCCATAATTCTCGAATTACACAACTCCCTTCTTAATATTCCTTATCCTCAAATTACACAACTCCCTAATTCTCGATAAGTATTAACAACTACGCTTTTTTCACATTCAACACAACGCTATTTCACATTTTCCAAATTTATATCAATTGCTTTAATATGACAAAATATATGCTTGACAAGGTTTAACACATTTAAACGATATATAATTAATAATTACTCAAAATAAAGAGCAAAATATTGTAATAATAACCAATTTGAGTTTGTAAACATTTCATCAAACATCTGGCATGCATAATAAGTTTGTAGAGGACATAAACATCAATTCAATGGCTTAATGATTTTGATTTAGTGATTTAGTGAGCAAACATCCGCGCTATGTATTTGAGTTTTTACCTTGGCTTAATGAAAAGCAATCATCCAAATTATTAGTTTTGTGATCATCTTCTTCTTTTCGTTAATTTATAAGCAGATTCATGCACCTGCAAAAGAATAAAAAACATTCAAACCAGGTTAATTTTAGGAGAAAACACACTCACTTGATTTTATAGACATCTGCGAATTACGGTTTTTTTGTGAATTTAATTTATAAAATGGATGAAGATTTGTTTAAGAGGTTAATTTGATAAACCAATATGTGATTTAGTGAGTTTAAGGTTATGAAAGTCACAAACATTAAACGGTTGATAACAAAATTAATGATTATAAAAATAAGAATCAAAGATAAAAAAAATAATTGATTATGAGTGAAACTAACCATAGTATTGAAGCTTTGAATCAGACATTGTCAAATATTTTTGTTATTCACAAATGTTGATGGGTTGATGCTTTGAAGACTGCAAATCACAATTTAAAAATAAAATTGATTAAACGATTCATAACAAAAAATGATTATTATAAATATACGAATCAAAGTTTAAAAACAAAATTGATTATGAGTGAATCAGACATTGTGAAATACTATTGTTAGTCGGAAATGTTGATGGGTTGATGGCTTGAAGACTGCAAATCCTCCCGTATATATAGATGAAGATCAAAGTATACATCGATTTGAATTAGGAAAATCAAATCAATGGAATTTTATCACAAATTATTTGGCAAAAATTAAGGGAAAGCGGTATCAGATGATAAGAATTTGGTGTTATGATTTTAATAATTATAAAAAATAAGATGATTTTGTGAAAGTTTTTAGTAAAGTTTTAAATGTGATTGACTAATAGAGGAGAGAAATCCGGATTGCAGTGTGTGTAAAAAGTGTGTGAATAATGACAGGTGGTATTTTTTTTTGCCAATTGGGCATTCTTTTTTGCCAAGTGGCTTTTCCAAGTTGTCAGGTATTGCTAATATAGATAGAGATCGATATAGTTTTTGGCCGTTCAAAAAAAAGCCTGTATACACACACAAAATTACTTATAATTTTTTTTTTTTTTTATACGAATTCATTTTTACATACTGGTCGAAGGCAAACGAGCAACAAGCTGCGCCATTAGCCTTATTTGGATTGCAAAGCTAAGTCTTTTGAAAACTATGACAAAGTCCTTGAAGACAAGCTAGGACACACAATCTTGCCATTTGGATGTTCAATCTTCTGACAAAGACAAGTTGTGGGAGGGGCTGTTTTTTGTTATCTTATACATACATCCGAAGTTCAACATATGTACCGTAAGTTATAAGTTGCGGTTTAGTCAAAAGTCGTAGATGAAATGAAATTGGAGTTCAATGTCACTATAGCTTATGGGGTCCATTAGTTATAACAGTATTCTTCAATGGTTTGATGTACAAGCTTATCTTTCTCACATGATATGTCGGGAGCATCCATTTTCATATCAATATCAAACAAAAATTGAAAATAAGAGGAGAAACAAATAGTAAGATGTAAGCTAATATTTTCGTTACCATCTACGGTGCTCTTTGGTTTTTAGAGGTCCTGATTCGCCTCTAAATATTGAGAGATGGTTGAAATTTCCGAATCTGATTTATATATATTTGTTTGTAATTTAATAAAAATCTGAATTCTGCATGATACATATTATAAAGTTGTGTTAAGTTAATATTCTAATCTGATTATGTCTACTTCATTTTCTAATCTAATGGTAAGACTATCTGTAATGGGTCTTGTTCCAGGCGTAGAACAAACCAATGACGCGTCTACTGTTGTTTCGACACTCACCAACAGCGCGTGAAAGGCAACGTTTGAAGGTGGCTTGGTCATCTGGGTGAGCAAAAATGAAAATCTTGTTGTTGTGCATGTGAGTGTTTTGTGAGGTATATTTTTGTTTAAGTAAGTATGTATATGCGGTTGGTTTTTTGGTCACCATCACGAGTGTTTGATGATTGATTTGGTGAATGAGTGAATGCTGATATGAAGCTGAGTTGGTAGTGGTGGATTTCATTATCATTATCCGGTCAAATTTACTAACATCATTACATGTATATTCTCAAAAATAAAAGCTATATAAAGTGTTATCTATAGCTAATTTACATATGAAGTTGATATGCACATAACAAACATGTATATGTGTTGTTGTACATGTGCATTACAAATGTGATTTTGTGATGTGCATATTACCCTATTTACATATTTAAGATAAAACCTAAAAAGGCGACCAACGATGCGTCAAGGCCGCCGATGACGATTCGTCTCTAGTAACAATATCCACTAAAGATGCGTGAAGAACCACTTTGAAGGTGGTTTAAATTTACTTATTGTGTGTTTGAGTGTCTATTGTAAGGTCTGTTTATAAAGTGCAGTATGTTTGTATGATTGGTTTCAGTGATCATTATTACGAGTAAATTTAACGGGTGAAAAACTGATATGTGTGATGATTCTTATCCTTAGACTATGCACTCTGGTGGGTGGTTTACCACCACCACCAAGCATGATCACGTGCCAAAACCATAGCAATGGCCACCTACCACGCGCTAAGACCCAGCTTTTTGCACTCGTTTGGTGGTCTGCACTCTGCACAATTTCCTACTTTTCTTTGTGTGTGGGGGGCTATATTGTGGTGTATGTTTGTGTAAAGTGGAATATTTTTATAGTTTTGATTTGATGGTAATCATAGCACATGTTTAGTGATGAGTTTGATGGTGTGTTAAATAATAATGTGACGCTAACCTGAAGAAGAAGAAGAGTTTGATGACCATTACGTTTAGCCAAATACTCTTAAAATAAAAATACGTAGGTAATTATTATATATATATGCTAAAAGGCGTGTAACAGTGCCCCCAAAACACTGTTGCTACAGTAATCCCTCAATTTTCATTTTAGACCCTGAAGTTATTGATTCATTGTAAAGTTAGTACTTAACGGCTGTTACTTAACAGTTGTGACTTAAATTTGCAACGGGCCAATAACTTCAGGGGCTGTTTCTGTACAAATATTGAACAGAAAAAGCCCTTTATGTTAACTTTTAATTTCAAAGTTAGTCCCTAAGGATTGACTTTGCAACCAAGGTTGTCAGGATCGGGATCCTACCTAGGATCGTTTTTGGCTTTGCAAGATCGGGATCGTAGGATCGTAGGATCGGATCCTACCTAGGATCGTTTTCGGCTTTTCCTTTACATATGTATACAAACCATTTTTAAAAACCTTCCTCTCAAAAACATAAGCCATACTTCAAACATGGTTTTATAATTTCTTCGATTTGTTGCAGGGATTTCATTTGTGGCAGCTTAAAATCAAGTTCACAACCAAAATAGTCATAAATTAAACAGAACTCAAAAATCTTATGGATTAGCGCCATGATTTTAGTTACATTTGACATCTTGTCCTATGCATGGCTACTTCTTTAAGCAAACTCAGCATAACAACTTACTAGAAATCAATACTCATTAATGTTAGAGCTTCAAAGTTCATACATCAAAAACATATAGTACCCCCTAAATTCAATATTTAATTATACACAGTTTAGCATATATCTTCTGTATTTAATTATCATTTGCATCTTTTAGATTCTTTGTACATTTTTAATTAATATATTTGCTACATGTTTTCATGTGTTTACCGACTTTAAAAGTATCAAACAACCCATGTTTTTCCTTTTCCTACAATAATAAAGTGATAGACGCCAGGTTGTTGTTAATTACCGAAAGTAGAGAAAATTAAACAAAAATAAAAGCATCTAAAAAGCAATTGCCAATTTGGGTTTTGGACTTTATAGAGCATATATGCAGTGAACATGGAGCAATCTGAAACTTTCTTCTAGAAATAAAGAAAAATGCTACTAGTATTTTACTAGAAAAAAAAGACTTCAAGTAAAAAAAGAATAATGATAGACTATCATCTTAATACTCGCCAGAAAAAAATAAAAAATACATGATAAACTTTGTAAATCTCCAAAACCGAAAGCAATAATCTAATATTCTAATCAGATATCTTACATTCTTGCTTTTTCAAACTTCAACTAAAGGCGTCGCAAAAGGATGTCAGTAGATAACATATACTCATGGTTTCAGTTATATTTTATTTTGTTTTATTTTCAGCACTTATGAGTTATGATCCAAAAAAAAAAAAAAAAGGATAGGATCGGATCGTTCACGATCCTACGATCCTACGAGCGATCCCACGATCCTGTAACGATCCTACCTGAATTAAGATCCTGCAACGATCCTGCTCGTTTTGTGTGTGTAGGATCGTAGGATCGTACGATCCTACGAGCAGGATCGCGATCCTGACAACCTTGTTTGCAACAACTAACACTTTTAGGGACTAAAAAGGAAAATATAATTACTACAGTGCAGAACAGTACAAAACAGTGCTTGTTACAGTGTTTACTATTCATTACTTTTCATGGCAAATTACGCGAATAGTCCCTC
>CP139508.1:14285897-14347559 GCA_021014915.2 Artemisia tridentata subsp. tridentata | reverse complement strand
TGTTTCTAATACTACATTAATAAAGATATGGGTCTTAGTCATTCTTTATTAATAATTCTGTTTCTCGTTGGTTTTGATTGAGCAAGATTACCAAATCTTCTGAACATATTCAGGGGAAATCTTGGGCGTGCACACGCAAACATCTTGTCAACCCTACGAGGGGCCCAACAATATTAAACTCCAAACAATTTGAAGGAACAAATTCTATCTTGACTACGAGCATAACTCACGCACTTTGCAACACCCCCGAAAACAATCCTTATAGCTACCAGTTACGTGTAGCGTTAAATTGAATCACAGAAATGCACTACATGCATGACAGTTATCTGGCATCTCAAGTCTGAGGATAACTATATTCACATGATTTACTTGATGACAAGATCCATAAAGTAAACTCATGAAGTTGGGATAAGTCTTATATTCAAACTATTTGAATATCATGTGAAATTGGTATGACAACGCATCAATATACTTTCAAGTATATTCTACCAATACTCAGATTTGTCTTAATTTAATGATATTCCCATATCATTAATCGACAACGGATAATTTAGAATAACATAAGTTATTCACGGATTTAAACATGCAAATATAGGTGGTATGTGCTTAAACACATACCTTTTCTTGACCAAAACCGAAACCAAATAGACCAAAAACTAACCAATTATGCCAAATATTTCGTGTTTTTGTGTTTATGATTGTGCAGGGTGGATATCGAAAAAGGACAAGAAAATCGAGCAAAAACCGGGAAACCAAGCACGAGATTTGGAATGAGTATTAAAAGCCGGAGCCGGGGAGGAAATTATGGTCAAATAGTCAACCAAGGTCCTCCAATTATCAAAGTTTGACAAGATCAGCCCTTGAAGTTAGTTTTGAAGAATGGCAGTTTTGGTCCTTTGAATTTCAGAGTTTACATATTTGGTCCTTAATATTTCACTTCACAAATCTTATACCCATTTATCCACATCCGGTTATTATAAATCCTCTACTCAACCCACCAATTAAACTAACCCACCAGCCTAACTATTAAACCAACCCAGCCCAAAGCAAATCCCATAACCCGACCCATCAATATAACCCGGTCAACCCACTTCTTTTATCTCAGTCAAAAATAAATAAAAAATTCCCACACACACACGCGCCAAACATTTCATCCCCAATTTTCACCATAAGAACCCTAAAATGACCGTACCATTAATTACCTTACCCATTCATAATTACCCAATCATTAGGCCATCTAGAAGGACCTGACAGCTATAAGGGACACGTGGGAGCTTTTGATTGGAGGGAACACCTCATATCTTTGATCCAATGGCTGGAAATCAAGCGTGGAGAGCAAGGGAGGATCTAAGGGCTGATATCAAGAGCAGTGGCACGGATTGATGACCTGGCAAGACCTAGAAGTTTCAGCTGAAGGCTATAAATACCCTCTCTCACCCACGATTTGGGTCTGTTAGGTTTTTAGTTAGATATTAGGTTTAGGAGTAGATTAGTGTAGATTTTTATTACTGTTTATTGTATTTTTATCATTTTCAGTTTCAAAATTATTGTATTTCATCATCTCAGTTTTAATTGAATTCAAATTTAAGTCAAGTTGATATTCAGCTTCTTATTGTTCTAATTTTAGAGTTAATTCTGATTATTTCTGCTTTATAAGATCTTAAAAGTGAGTTTTGATTTTTGTTTTCTCAGTATTTTCACTTAAATCCCATTTTCACTCAAAAAAGTCAAATAGTCAACTGGTTAGTCAAACTGATTTTTAGCTTATTGCTCATGATTCAATCTTGATTAAAATAGTTTTTCTAGGTTTAATCTAGTCTTTTGAAATATTGTCTGGTCCTGTTTCAGCTTTGTGTAGTCCAGATTTTTGAAAAATCTTCTTATAACAGTTTTAATGGGGTGTTTGGAACAAGCCTTGTTATGGTCATTAGTGCATGGTACTGTTAATTTACATTTTGGTTGCATTAGATTTAGCTTATAGTGGTTCAGTTTAGCAGTTAGTAGTATAATTTGATTGGAATTGATGGAATTAATAGATTTAAGTTTGGTGGTTTAATCATAACATATGATCTGATCTACATAGCCTTATATAGGAATAGAGTGATTTAGCAGTTGATTTTGGTGTATTTCATATCTCTAATAAGGAATCTAGCTTTTTTCAGCATTTCATCAAGTTTCAATTAGTTTTGAGGTCAAAGTTACTTACTGCTGCATCAGTATACTAGTGCAGATCTGCACACTTTAGTAGCCAAATCAGTTTTTACTTGATGCATTGCTGCTTATTTACTAGAGTTTATTGATTGCATATTGGGTTTTCTTGTAGCTGACATTAGTGGCTTTTAGGGTCTGAGGTTGGAATTCCATATGTAGCTTAATTGGTAGCTTTTAATCAGTCTGCAAGTACCTCATCTAACCCATTGCAGGTCTATATTTTTTTTAGTTCTTAAGTCCATCTGATCTAAGCTCTGATTAGGGTAGAAATTGTGGTTTAAATTTAGGCATATTTAGATTTTAAGTAGTTTGTAGTATGAGTTTTATTAAGTTGCTTTTGGTTTCCCCAATAGAGCTTATTCCCAGCTTCTAGATCAGCTGTAATAGTGCTTATCACCCACTGTTTTGGCCTTCATTTTCAGTTGCACTAAGTATTTTCTGAGCTTATTCTGTAAGCTTATTTGAGCTTATTTAGTTGTTTCTAGTTTCCAGTAGCAAGCTTTATCTGTATTTATGCTTCTATTCATTTTTGGCCTTATTAGCTTATTTTTGGCTTATTCCAAAGAGCTTATTTGGTCTGTTCAGCTTATCTAGGCCTAGTTAGCTTCTGAATTTATTTTTCCTAGCTTAGTCATTTAATTTTAGATTTACTCAAAAATTTTCAGATTTTTCCAATTAGTTTTACTATTTTTAAAGCATTTAATTAGTTTTAATTAGTTTTTAATTCATAAAAAATTATTAAAAAGTCAAAAAAATATTTTTCTTTTTCCAAAAATTTTCTTTTATCATTTTTAATATAGGAAAAATTATTTTGCATTTTTAGGGCTTAAAATTTAGTAATTCACTTTTATTTACGTTTTATAATTCGTCGCGTAACGTTTTTAAATTACGGTTTTCATGTTTAGGTTCGTATGCTTAGTGTAATTGTTTTCTTAGCATAATTAGTTGTTTTCATTTAATATTTCATTGTTCGTAGTATAATATCACCAATCAATCATTTCTTTTCACACACATTCACCACACGTTTTCGACAACGTTAACGACAACTCGATATTCGACCTTCGTTGGGACACGACCCGGGGAAAACGCATACGTTGAGTTTTCCTTGGAAAAATATACTATAAAAACGATACATCAAAAAAATGGCGCCGCTGCCGGGGAAGGCTTGAAAAGAGTTGGAGTTTCGCCGAAGAATCGTGTTTTGAAGACCCTTCCTCGGAAGTTTTCGTTTTCATAAAAATAAAAAAATACAAAAATATAATAATAAATAAAACACTTTTCCTAAAGTGTTTTCACCATTAATAATAAATCCTCGCTCTCGAGAGGGCGTTGTAAACCATTCCGAATAAACAACAAAAGAGATCGTGTAGTTAAACGTTGCTTGGATTATTTCTTTACTACAACCTAATTACGGGGTTTAAGGAAGTCTTGACATTAAATTGCAGACTAAAGAGAGATCCATTCTTCTCTCCCGCCACGCTGCGCGTAGTTTTGAAAGAAACGAGTACGGTTGATAAAACGATCACCAAAAATATAATTATCTTTCCTTTAATATAAAAATCCAAAAAGATTTTATTTTCAAATTTATTTTCCATTTCTCTTTTGTTATTTTCTATGTTTTTAAACTTAAAAACCCAAAAATATTCTTCTTAAATCCTCTTAAATGTTTAATTCTTATCTTCTTAATCCTCTATATTTTTAATTCTGATGGAATCGTTTATCCCCTGCGTCGGTTGTGGAGAACCGCTTTTTGGATTACCGTGTCGGTGGTGTACGTGCGAAGGGTGCGGAAATGATATTCGAAACGGAAGTTGTTTGTTTTGTGGTTTGAGGAATTCAGTTGATTATAATCCAAATACGAATTCATTCAACGACTCTTCAAATTTCTACAACTACCCACCACAGCCCGATATATCTTCGTTCGATCAACGTTATTGCGATGGGTGTGGAGATTCGATTGATCCGACATCGTCTTATTGTCAACGGTGTACTTGCAAGAGGTGTGGTAGAAATTTGATCAATGGATTTTGTTCGTTTTGTGCTTCGGAAGCCGAAAATTCATATACTTATGATTTTAATCCGAACATTCCCGATTATCCTCAAAACAATTTCAATCACCCTCCTCAAAACTACTATGAGCAAGAACCGTATTTCAATAATTCATCATTCCAAAATATATCAAGTATTGAAGATTGTGGGGGATCATTTGAAAACTTTCATTATGAGCCAAATTTGTGTTACAATTCTCATGATTTTGCCCAACCCCCACAAAATCCCGTCAATTATCAAGATAGAGTGCGCGAAATTGTAAAATCTTTGGGAGACGTTGTCGAAGCAGTTCAAAATCAAGAGCAAGCGGTTAATCAACTTTTGGCTTATCGTCATGAGAAGTATATGGAAGAATTACTTGCCGAGGCAAAAGAGGCTAATTTTCGGAAGGCCTTACAGCACTGTGCTGACGAGGAGAGACTTATTCCGTTAAACGTTTTCCCTGCAATTGCACCCGTCTTTTCTACCGTTGAACCCGAGGACTCTCTAAAAATGGGGGACGAGCATCTCGACACTATTCCGGCAACGGAATCAGACAATGTTGAGAACCTTGTCCCAATCCCAAGTGAGTCCGAGGAAATATCCGACGGTGAAGATGATTTGCAATCTTGTGGAGATTTCTCTGACATTTCCAAAGTTACTTCCGGGATTTTCTCTAACCCTCTTTTTGAATTCAATGATGAGTATACTTCTTGCAAAGTTAATCCTCTTTTCGATGAAGGGTTAGAGAACGTCGAGGACGAGGACTCTACATTTGATGAGCTGATTTTACCAATACCTCGCCCTGACGATTCCCATGACTCGGAAGGGGAAATTCTTTTTCTTGAAAGATTGCTTAATGATGATCCCCTTTCACTTCATAAAACTGAGTCATTACACGTTGAGCCATCACCCACTCGTCCGCCTGCTAAACCACCCGATAATATCAAACCCGATACGGGTGTTGTGACTTCTAAAGTGGTGGATGAGATTTCTGAAAAGTATGCTAATTTGCCCACCCAACCCACCCTTTTTATCTCTTCCGGGTGTGAGGATGACAATTTCTTTACAATTGTTATCATGATCCTTCTCCTTTTCTTCACCTACCCGGTGACTTCTCCTATCCTTCACTCCTTTGGGAGTGAAGATACCATCTTTGACCCCGGCATCTCTCCTTCTTTTCAGCCGTGGGTATCTCGTCGGAGTGGAACTTTCGTATGCTTCAGTATTTATCCAAACATCTTGAACGAAAGTCCGATTGAGATTATCTTTTCCACATGCTCCCCTAAGGACAATTAAATTCGGGGTCGAGTCAAGCTCATGTGACTCGGTTACCAAAAACAAGCGCTTCGTGGGAGGCACCCCATGCTTATCCATCTATCTTCTTTTCCATTTTCTAATAAGTGAGTGAGGAGGGATTCCTCTTCCATTTCTTGTGTCTCATTATTTTCTGTGGTATGTCCAGGAATGCCCGATGATGAAGACTCTCGTGCTCGTAGTTTCCTTCACGCTACTCGAGTTTCATCATTTGCTGCTTATCAATATCCTAAAATCTTATCGTTTTACATCTATCTTTTGGCATAATTAATAAACGGCCTTAGATTTTTGTAAGAGAACCCTTGCCTTTAAGACATTTGGAACAATGTCTCATTTTAGTCTGGGGGTAATCTTGCGATTTGATTTTTGCCTTGCATTTTTGCCATTTACTCATGCAACCCCGTTTTTCCTCCAAAAATTGAAAAAATCCAAAAAAAATGAGAAAAATTTTAAAATTTTTGCAAAAATATAATAAATTTTGACATTTTTGTTGACTTTCCGCTGGTGAGAGTAGGAATAAAATTCTGACTTGACCGGGCGTGTTGAGCCCTAGCTTGTCCCCTTAACCATTTATAATCTATAAGCTCGTGCTAGTCTTTTACACAAGGAGCTATAAAATGCGAATTCTTTTTAAGAGTTTGCAAGTTCCCGTATTTGGCTTTATATATGCATGGCTTGATTATTTGGCTAAGCATTCGCGGATCTTATTACTTAAGATTTTAAATTTGCGAAGAACGAGAAATGATAAAGTTGTTTATAAGTTAGATTGCTAAATGTGGAGTAGTTGGATCTCTTTAGAGCTCATCAAAGTTACTTGTGGCTTTTTGTTCCCATAAGCTTGTTTCACCTAAAAATAGTAATCTAGGAATAATTAAAGGTATTTTGGTTTTAGCGATAATTAGTTTCTATTTCTTCCTTAGAGAATCCTTGCTTATGGAAGTTGGGTACACATCAAGGTACTGTCAGTGTTACGGTGTAATAGACTATTCCATCTTGCCGGCTCGCAACCGATGTTGGGATTGTTATAAAAGCCGTAGGACTTGGGGTTTGGCAACACAAATAAATAATTAATATGATAATGTATAATAATAATCCAAAGCCATAAAAAGTTTTCTAAATCTTGCCGGTTCGCAGCCGATGTTGTAGACTTCTAATAAAGGCAGAGGAAAAATTCCAAGGTCATAATAGACTATCACATCTTGCCGGTTCGCAGCCGATGTTGTGATTGTTATAAAGGGCCAAGGATTAAATACGTTATTGTGCTTAATAATGTTAAAAATGCCAAACTTCGACTCCGGGGGTATCCTAATAAAAGCTTCTGTCTCTGGACTCGTAGATGAGTTGTTTCGGTCATATATAAAAGGGATATCCTCAAAATCGTGTTAAATCAGAGACCTTGATGTGGACCTCATTTTTGTATGCAACGGTTTTCGAGGGAAGGTTTGGAAACTACTTAGCGTCTAAACTAGGTATCTTTATCAGACTAAAAATTATCGAAACGAGAATTTGAAGAATTTCATTTCTCACCAAAAATAAAATAAATAGAGGAAAATAGGAATTTGGGAACGAGAAGTAATACACAATTAGCTTCCATGAGTAGTGTTGGCAATCTAACTTGTAAATAACAATGATTTCGTTTTTGAGCTTAGTTTGGGGACTTGTGAAAAATCGGGGACGACGAATTTTATCCGTATGGTCACTTCTTTATGAGTCGTGTTTCCTGCTCGATGACCCTAAAAGTTATCGTTAGATAATGATTGTCGACAAAGCCGTCACCTAAATAATAAAGAAAAATACAAAAATAGAATAAAAAGGAAAATCGGGGAGTTTTTAGAACTTAAGATTTCTTAATCTCTTTTGAAAATTTTGCTACTTCTCAAAGTTAGTAAAAAGAGATTGGAAATTTTCGGTTTCAAAAAAATGTGTTTTTATAACATTGCATGAGGACATTGCAATAGCTTAGTCTGGGGGAATTTGGTATGTGCTTTAAACACATACCTTTTCTTGACCAAAACCGGAACCAAATAGACCAAAAACTAACCAATTATGCCAAATATTTCGTGTTTTTGTGTTTATGATTGTGCAGGGATGGATATCGAAAAAGGACAAGAAAATCGAGCAAAAACCGGGAAACCAAGCACGAGATTTGGAATGAGTATTAAAAGCCGGAGCCGGGGAGGAAATTATGGTCAAATAGTCAACCAAGGTCCTCCAATTATCAAAGTTTGACAAGATCAGCCCTTGAAGTTAGTTTTGAAGAATGGCAGTTTTGGTCCTTTGAATTTCAGAGTTTACATATTTGGTCCTTAATATTTCACTTCACAAATCTTATACCCATTTATCCACATCCGGTTATTATAAATCCTCTACTCAACCCACCAATTAAACTAACCCACCAGCCCAACTATTAAACCAACCCAGCCCAAAGCAAATCCCATAACCCGACCCATCAATATAACCCGGTCAACCCACTTCTTTTATCTCAGTCAAAAAGAAATAAAAAATTCCCCCACACACACGCGCCAAACATTTCATCCCCAATTTTCACCATAAGAACCCTAAAATGACCGTACCATTAATTACCTTACCCATTCATAATTACCCAATCATTAGGCCATCTAGAAGGACCTGACAGCTATAAGGGACACGTGGGAGCTTTTGATTGGAGGGAACACCTCATATCTTTGATCCAATGGCTGGAAATCAAGCGTGGAGAGCAAGGGAGGATCTAAGGGCTGATATCAAGAGCAGTGGCACGGATTGATGACCTGGCAAGACCTAGAAGTTTCAGCTGAAGGCTATAAATACCCTCTCTCACCCACGATTTGGGTCTGTTAGGTTTTTAGTTAGATATTAGGTTTAGGAGTAGATTAGTGTAGATTTTTATTACTGCTTATTGTATTTTTATCATTTTCAGTTTCAAAATTATTGTATTTCATCATCTCAGTTTTAATTGAATTCAAATTTTAGTCAAGTTGATATTCAGCTGCTTATTGTTCTAATTTTAGAGTTAATTCTGATTATTTCTGCTTTATAAGATCTTAAAAGTGAGTTTTGATTTTTTTTTTCTCAGTATTTTCACTTAAATCCCATTTTCACTCAAAAAAGTCAAATAGTCAACTGGTTAGTCAAACTGCTTTTTAGCTTATTGCTCATGATTCAATCTTGATTAAAATAGTTTTTCTAGGTTTAATCTAGTCTTTTGAAATATTGTCTGGTCCTGTTTCAGCTTTGTGTAGTCCAGATTTTTGAAAAATCTTCTTATAACAGTTTTAATGGGGTGTTTGGAACAAGCCTTGTTATGGTCATTAGTGCATGGTACTGTTAATTTACATTTTGGTTGCATTAGATTTAGCTTATAGTGGTTCAGTTTAGCAGTTAGTAGTATAATTTGATTGGAATTGAAGGAATTAATAGATTTAAGTTTGGTGGTTTAATCATAACATAGGATCTGATCTACATAGCTTTATATAGGAATAGAGTGATTTAGCAGTTGATTTTGGTGTATTTCATATCTCTAATAAGGAATCTAGCTTTTGTAAAAATTTCATCAAGTTTCAATTAGTTTTGAGGTCAAAGTTACTTACTGCTGCATCAGTATACTAGTGCAGATCTGCACACTTTAGTTGCCAATTCAGTTTTCATTTGATGCATTGCTGCTTATTTACTAGAGTTGATTGATTGCATATTGGGTTTTCTTGTAGCTGAAATTAGTGGCTTTTAGGGTCTGAGGTTGGAATTCCATATGTAGCTTAATTGGTAGCTTTTAATCAGTCTGCAAGTACCTCATTTAACCCATTGCAGGTCTATATTTTTTTTAGTTCTTAAGTCCATCTGATCTAAGCTCTGATTAGGGTAGAAATTGTGGTTTAAATTTAGGCATATTTAGATTTTAAGTAGTTTGTAGTATGAGTTTTATTAAGTTGCTTTTGGTTTCCCCAATAGAGCTTATTCCCAGCTTCTAGATCAGCTGTAATAGTGCTTATCACCCACTGTTTTGGCCTTCATTTTCAGTTGGAGTTAATTGCAAAAATCGTCCTTGTGGTTTGGCCAAATTGCAAAAATCGTCCTTACTGTTCATTAAGTGCAGAAACAGTCCTTATTTTCCACTGTTTGATTCACTTTCAGTCCCCCACGTGGACATCCGTTAACTTACCGTCTATACCTGGTTCACGTGATATGCACACGGGGGTATTTTGGTCAAAATACATTAAATCAATAAAATAACTCTAATCCCATACATCATTTTATCCGCCCCCATCACACAATCCTCTCACCAAACCTTATCTCCTCCACACATCAATCTCAGATTCATCATCATCTTTAATCCACCCAATCAAACATCTTTAATCTACCTCAGATTCATCATCATCTTTAATCTACCCAATCAAACATAATAACAACACAACCTATATCCTTGTATCTTTCTTGCACGATTTCATTCGTCACAGCTTTAAAGGATTCGACTTCAAGATATAATTTTGAAGTCTCGGGTAGGTTAATATTGTTGTGCTTTTCGTTTTTTGTTTGGTCAATGAACGAACAATAGAAAGAAAGTGACATAGTTGTTATTTTTCTTTCTATATCTTCGAATAATATCAAAGTTCTCGATCAAGGGCGGAAGAGGAAGGTTAATGGTTGTGTCTGCTGGAGGAGGTGGTCAAAGTTCTCGTACAATTCTATTTGCTTTTATAAAACTTTTCATCCTATTCCAGATCAATGAATTGGTAGGTATTCTCTTTAATTATATGTTCTTTTATGCTTTCCTAAAAAAAGTCACATATTCTGTTAAATGGGTGTGTAGCAAAAAATGATTACATTGATATGATATGATCTTAGTGATAGCTACTTTTCATGGCTAGTTATTTCTTCTGGTTGAGATAGAAAACCATTTTTTTTGTTGGTACTCAACAATGGTATTTCACAATATATCATGGTTGTTAACTTTTAGTGTACATTACCATCATTTTTATTCAGTCATAACCAACTGAATTACTATGGAGTACTAAATAGAGACATACGACACGTGAAAGTAGCATTTTGACAAAATGGGTATTAGCCAATTAGAGTATTATCAATGGACATATACTAAATAACCTCATGAAAGATGTATGAAAGTAGCATAACTGATAATGTAGATTTGTCTCTAGTGTAAAAGTTGGAAGAATATACAGCAAAATAGATTTCGAAGCATGATTATGTAGATTTGTCTCTAGATCATTAGACAAGTGAAGTAAAGTTTTTACATGGTTATTTGTACTTATTTTTGGCATTCTTAAGCTTATTTGTATTTATTTTTGTATCAAGTTATGGTTAAAAAAGTTACTAGTATATATTAAGCTGTTGATTAAGCGGTTAAAAGTTTGTTAGATTTGAATTTTTGATAATTTTGGTAATTAGAAATTGTCCTATTCCTATATAAAAAAAACCTTAAAGTATTGGTTAATTAACTAAGCATGAGCTTAAAAAAAAAGGGCTTTGGGCACAATATTTGATGAATATGTTATGCATATTGTCAATTTGTATGCTTTAAGCACTATTATAGTATGGTTATGTTACTTTGGTTCTGCCTGGCATTTTGTTTATAAAATGATTAAAGAATGAACTATGCAGGGTCTTAAAACTGCCATCATTGAAGGAGATGTGATAGGTGGAACATGTGTCAACCGTGGGTGTTTAAACTGCCATCATTGAAGGAGATGTGATAGGTGGAACATGTGTCAACCGTGGGTGTTTAAGAGGTTTACTAATGATTTCCACATGATACTGTTTTCTGTAAATTTATGTTCTCTACATTTAGAAATGAAATTATGATGAAACATAATGCACGTAATATTGTTTTGGGGGTGATCTCTACTTCACTAAATTATGTAAGCCACTAAGCCTATAGTCTTGACTACCTCAAGTGGTTGGAGCTAAAGGTCCCTCATTTAGTCCACGCTTGGCAGTTCCGTAGTGAATCACCAAGGGTGTGTCATTGGTGGTGAGATATAATTTTTCGACCCTCCTTTTCGTTAGTTCTGCCCATGTTTATGAGGTTTCTAGTGCCATTAGGTGAGGTATAGATTAATTGCTACAAGTTCTGGTGCTGTATCAAACATCAAACTTAAAACGATATCATGGCTTGTGTTCCAACTAGGCCTGTTCATGTAGCTAGAATAATCATTAGTTATTGAACACTGGAAGAATAAAATTTTATACGTTAGTTAACAACTCTCCTTAGAAGTTGAGGTTAATATACTAAATTCATATTTGTGTATACTGGTAGGTTGCAGCTGCTGGATATGACAGACAAGGGGTAGCTGATCATGCCGAAGGTCTTGCCACCAAAATTAGAAATAACCTGACCAATTCAATGAAAGCTCTTGGTGTGGACATATTGACAGGTTTTGGTTCTGTTGTGGTATGTCTTCTACTGTTTAGATCCATTTTTCAAATTGATTGAAGTAATGTGGCATGGCGTAGTAGGTGACCTCTTGATTTCTTATGAATATATTATATATGCAGGGTCCACAGAAGGTGAAATATGGAACATCTGGGGGTCCTGAGACAGTCATTACTGCAAAAGATATAATCATTGCCACTGGTTCAGTACCCTTTGTCCCTAAGGGGGTTGAAAGAAGACGATCCTGCTCAACATCTAGTAGAAGAAGTTCTGTTTCGTGCAGCAAAGAAAGCTGGTAACTATCTAAACTGTGTTTAGAGTAGTTTATACAGATGTGGCAAGATGATTTATTCGGGTAACAATTTTACTTGATGTTTATTACTTTAAAAGAGACTTGGTTGAATTTTAGTTGGGTGATTAGGCTTTGTAAAGGTGTGAAAATTTTACTTGATGTTTATTACTATAATCTGTTGTATAATAGTCATGAATATTTTAATAAATGACGAAAAGTTGTTCTTTGAATTTCTGGGTTTGATGTTCTTTGAATTTCTGGGTTTGTTGTTCTTTGAAGTTGTTATTTAATAATCACTTTGGCCCTAGGCTTGAATGAAGAAGTGTTTACAGATTATATAAGCATATGGTGTTACAATTGGTTGGAGCTATTTGCTTATATCTTTGTTCTCAAATTAGCCTAATTTTTTTCTAAGTTATCGATTAATTAGCTATTGAATTTCTGGGTTTGTTGTTCTTTGAATTTCTGGGTTTGTTGTTCTTTGAAGTTGTTCTTTAAATTTCTGGGTTTGATGTTTGATAGCAGACAAGGGAAGGGTGGGGTGGGGTAAGGGGTTATTTAATTGATTTAATGTATAAAGACCAAAATACCCCCGTGTGCATATCACGTGAACCAGGTATAGACGGTAAGTTAACGAATGTCCACGTGGGGGACTGAAAGTGAATCAAACAGTGGAAAATAAGGACTGTTTCTGCACTTAATGAACAGTAAGGACGATTTTTGCAATTTGGCCAAACCACAAGGACGATTTTTGCAATTAACTCTTTTCAGTTGCACTAAGTATTTTCTGAGCTTATTCTGTAAGCTTATTTGAGCTTATTTAGTTGTTTCTAGTTTCCAGTAGCAAGCTTTATCTGTATTTATGCTTCTATTCATTTTTGGCCTTATTAGCTTATTTTTGGCTTATTCCAAAGAGCTTATTTGGTCTGTTCAGCTTATCTAGGCCTAGTTAGCTTCTGAATTTATTTTTCCTAGCTTATTCATTTAATTTTAGATTTACTCAAAAATTTTCAGATTTTTCCAATTAGTTTTACTATTTTTAAAGCATTTAATTAGTTTTAATTAGTTTTTAATTCATAAAAAATTATTAAAAAGTCAAAAAAATATTTTTCTTTTTCCAAAAATTTTCTTTTATCATTTTTAATATAGGAAAAATTATTTTGCATTTTTAGGGCTTAAAATTTAGTAATTCACTTTTATTTACGTTTTATAATTCGTCGCGTAACGTTTTTAAATTACGGTTTTCATGTTTAGGTTCGTATGCTTAGTGTAATTGTTTTCTTAACATAATTAGTTGTTTTCATTTAATATTTCATTTTTCGTAGTATAATATCACCAATCAATCATTTTTTTTCACACACATTCACCACACGTTTTCGACAACGTTAACGACAACTCGATATTCGACCTTCGTTGGGACACGATAACGCATACGTTGAGTTTTCCTTGGAAAAATATACTATAAAAATGATACATCAATAGGATACAATCTATTATTAATGAAAACAAACGTACCAAGTACTTTAATTCATTGTAAATAATAATTGCTTAACATCCCTTATCCAAATACTAAAATAGATCAATGCATGATAATCCTATTAATGAATTATGCCTCAAGTCATGTCAAACATACTTGTTGACAAGGCATAGATCAACTAATCTTGATCTATCGGAATTTTGAGAATACTTATTTCAAGAACTTAATTAGTAAAATTCTTGTATGTATGCAATCAATTATCTTGATATTGCCATATAATATTTCATAAAATGTGTGACATCCTCAACCACGAATTTATGACAATTAAACTATCAAACATTTTATAGTTTTAAAGTATTCTAATTATTTAATGTATAATGCAACTATGCTTACAGTTAAGCATAACTAGTACACATGGCCTTTAAAATCCCGTAAACTTTAATATCCATTGCGTAATGTTTGATACCTTCAAATCTTTTAAGATTTTTCGGCTATCACGATTACGCAATAATTTGCCATATGGTTCATATTTAGAATTTAGGAGCAATTCCAGGATGAGGATGTTAGTTCTATATTCAACCATATCCATTACACTTAGTTATCTAATAACTTTCATTTAGATATTAATGTTGTCAAATCATCTTTCATTCGAGCATGATACAACAAACAACATGATGTACATGAAAAATCCTTGTGTCAAACTTAGATTTTATTCATGTGTTGGGGCTTTTTGGGGGAGCTGTTAGCTTTTTGTTGCAAAATAATCTCATCTAAACTAAGTAGCTCCGTTTGGATACATTAACTTCAAGCTTTTATTTCAAACAAGTAGCTCCTAAATGAAAAGCTGATTCATGAAGCTTTTTAAATATCTTGGAGCTGTTAAAACTTTAAATTACTGATATACCCTCCAAACATTTGTTTACAATTATAGATATGTCCTATTATGTTATTTTACATCTTATAATTACATTTAGCAGCTTACTTACCAAACACTTTTATTCAAAAAAAGATACAGTTTGTAGCTCATGTTAACAGCTTTGCAGCTTACAGCTTACAGCCTACAGTTTACAGCTTACAGCATACAGCTTACAGCTAGTTTTGCCAAACATACCCGTTATCTTTTCAAAGATATGTTTCTATTCAGACTTTCTAATAGTATATCATGTTCTATTAGAATCAATTATTTTACCGCTTATGTTTATAACAATAAACATATATTCCAAGGTTGTATGTTTATTTTCTAAATCTTCACGTGAAGTTTCATTTCAAACTAAGACTTAACATTTAATGCTTATGGAATGTTACTTCCTATATGTTATACAACATATATGAAATAAGAAAATAAATATATAACACTCCCACTAGCTTTCTGGAATACTAAGGAAAAATCTTATTTTAATTATAAATCAAAACTTGGATTTAATAACTAAACAAAAGTATATCTCCTGGATGCATGCATTAATCCATTAATGAATTATTGCTCTTTGTATACTTCCAAAGATTATTTGAATTCAAATACTCCTTTCAATTACTTATCGTCCTCGCACAAGTAATTACTCAAGAAAGAGTTTTGATATTCCATTATTAATTTCATATAAATGAAACTAAGAATGACAATTATAATCTTTATACATTTAATGTGCCTAGAAAGAATTTCAATCACAGTTAATTTCTTAATTGTGATTAATAATCTTTTCATACATTAAATATGTATACAAAATTTGTCCATATGATTTCTACACAAGAATTTAAATCTCTAGGATTTTCATTTCCTTTGAAGAAACTCATCTTCATTCTATAGTGTAACTATAGAGTTCAAGATTAATTAAGTTTCCAAAACTATTTATCTTTATGGACTGCATCTAAACATTCATAGTATGAGTAACTTGTCAAATTCAATATTTGCAATTCATCAACAGGTTTACCATAATCCTGTAACTCATAATCCTCAACATATTATACAAATATTTGAGATATCCTTGCGGATCTATGAATGAAAATTCCATCATCTTGAGATTTAACATTAACATGTTTAATCCTCATCATGACTTTACTAGTGTATTTTAGAAGATTATGTATCTTGTAATTTTATCTTTTCAAGATAAAACCTCCCACTTGCCTTTTGCAATTTATAGACTATCTATAAATACTTAGCAAGTAGAGGAACACAAAATTGTTATCTTTTGGGACATTACAAATACATATTGACAGTTCCTAACATTAAGTTTGTTAATAACCTACTCATAAGTAGTTTAACAAATTCAGAACTTCAATTTTAAGACTTAATGTGATTCATCACATTCCATAATAAATGGTGTCTTATAAATCTTCTAGGTTGGAGTCTAATTAAGTATATACTACTCAATTTTCTAACCTTGATAACTTTTGAAAGAATAGAAGATATAGTTATCTTTAATCAAACAATATAACAAGAGTTTGATTTTCCTAATTGAACATACCATAAACATTATGTATTTCAATAGGATTAATATTGTAAGACAATCTTACAATATGTAAGATAAATATATTTCGTTTGGCTTATCTATTTACCAACTAAATCAGCTTAAGGTGTAGAAACTAAGAATTAATTGATAATCGAATGGTAAACCCACTAAGTTCTCTCTGGCGAAAAATGACAAATCCCTAAAGCGAATACGATTCTTAATCTTCGATCATAACCCTTTTAATTTTTCCTTTCTCCATCGTGGGTCAGTGATCTTTAATTGATTCGCTTTTTGCTTTGCGTTGGTAAGTCATACTCTGGTTTTACATGGTCTTTGTGAGGATCCGTATAACTTATTAATTAACTATTGTTGTGAGATTGGTCATTGGTGCTTGATGTTTATCTCATATATCAATTAATCGATCTCATATATCATGATGGGTGGTTAGTTTTCTGGTGTTCTTCGATTTAAACCCTAACTTTCAGTTAGGGTTTTTTATATTTAATTTTGTTCGCTGGGTGTGTCTCTGCTGCTGGACAATTGTTGGTTGCTGGGTTTGAACTCTGTGTTGTTTGTGGGTTTAAGAGAGATGAACAAGGATAAGGGTGCGACTGATAAAACTGCTACTACGAATTGTAATACTACTTGTGTAGACCAGGGAGTGGAAGATATGAATTCGATTTTGAAAAATTTTAATGCTAAGATATCGAACATGGAAGGTGTAGGTGAAAAGGCTGTCAATGTGGCACATGCTGATGCTAGCTCTATTTCATTTGCGGATATGCTTAAGGATAAGACCCCTAAAAAGGTTGTGAGGGTTACGGAGATGAGAAACACTTATTGTGTTGCCGGTGCGAACGTGACAATTCCGTTGGAAGTTGTTGGTGAGGTTAGTTCTCGTTTCGCGAATACTCTTTATGGATACTTTATTGGTAAGAGGCTTTCATTCCCGATCGTCGAAAATTATGTGAGGAATACGTGGGCGAAGTTTGGTTTGAATCGGGTAATGCTTAAAAATGGCTTCTTCATGTTTCAATTTGCTACAAAAGAGTGTATGGAAAGGGTTTTAGAGGAGGGTCCATGGTTGATTCGGCTTGTACCTATTATTTTGAATATTTGGACACCTAATTCTAAACTTAAGAAAGATGTTATTACGTCGGCCCCGGTTTGGGTTAAGATCCATAATGTTCCCTTAGTTGCATATTCTGAAGTGGGTCTTAGCCTAATTTCTACACAACTTGGTCGTCCCATTATGCTAGATGCCTATACGAGTGCAATGTGTCTGAAATCTTGGGGCCATAATTCTTATGCTCGTGTCCTTGTGGAAGTATCTTCGTTGGTAGCCTTGCTTGACTCAATTGTGGTAGCGATCCCATACCCTAACGGAACAGGTCATTCCTTGGAAACGCTTGATATTGAATACGAATGGAAGCCCCCGAGATGTGAAACATGTAAGTTATTTGATCATGATGATAATGGTTGTCCGAAAAAGGTTAAAACGGTTGATAAACCACCGGTTAATGATGATGGTTTTACTGTTGTGAATAGGGGAAAAGGTAAAGGTAAACATCCTGCCAATAGGCATGTGGATGGTGTGCGTTTTCAAAAACCTAAGGTTCAATTTTATTATAGACCTATTTCTAAACCTAACAATGGTGGTGCGTCGTCTTCCAAATCGAATGGTGATCCAAATGCTGGTACATCCTCTTCTCCTTCTAGTTCTTCAAATAATGATAATCAGAATTTAAAAGATCCGGGTGTGGGTGGGTCATCGCATACTATTCCTTCGGTGAGTAGTAATGAGCCTAATTAGCCTGTTAAGGAAACTCAAGTTAAAAAGACATATATTAATGACAACATTGATCTCATATCGTTGAGGAATTCTTTTGATGCCCTAAATAAAGATGGTGACATTTTTTATACGGATGAGGGTCTTTGTTCAGTTGAGAAGGATAGTTCTAAAAACATGGTGGATAGTGATAGTGAGGTGGATGAGACTATTTATGTGAATACGGATTTCAGAACGTTTAAAGATGATGGTAAACTGGGTAAGGGTACCACGGAGGAAGATAAGGTTGGGTTATCTCAGGAGGTTAAAGGGTCGCATGATCAGCGTGCGAGCAATTTGAAAAAGAAGGTGCAGGATACGGCTTCCAAAACGAGTACTTCTACTGTCCCATCTTCTAGTACTTCTGCTATTAAGAGGGGTAACCCATTTTCTAAGGTGGGTGATATAGTTGATTCGGATAGTGATGAAGATGAGGTGTTTGAGCCTGATAATCCTATGGGAAGTTATTTTTCATTAGCAGGTGGAAATAATGACCTTGAGGATTATTTCTCCGATGATTATGCGGCTCAGGTATACGACCTTCCGGGTCAATTTCAGGATTTCAAGATCCAAGGTCGTGCTAGGAAGTAACATGTTATTTAGTTTTTTCATAAGATTGGCATGTCATCTTATGTTGCTTATTGGTTGTTCTAGTTGTTGGTAGCTAGTTGTTCATTTATGGCCTGTCATAAATGTTAGTGGTTGTTCAAGCGGCTGCTTGAGGTTAATGTGGCATTTCAGCCACATTCCATTGTACTTTAAATGCTTTTTGGTTTTATATTTTACCAGGGTGGAAGATTACTCCCTTTTACCAAAAAAAAAAAAAAAAAAAAAAAAAAAAAAAAACTAAATCAGCTTAATAGTATAATAGAATTTCCAAGCCAATTTCATGCAATATAACATAAGTACTTTTTGATCAAGTCACTTCATGTCCATGTCTTAACAAGAAGACATAAACTGTTATATTCCCAATATACGTTATAAATCATTGATCAACTCAATGACTTCTTGTATATGTCTTAATTAAAAAACATAACAAGTTAACGTCTTACTTTATTATAAGTCTTGTAACAATTAAAAGACTTTATATTTATAACTTTACAATAAATTATAAACATACATAACTAAAGTAATCATGAACACCACAATTTGGTTTCAATAGTAATTTCAAGTTAATTTATCACTTCATATATTTATGACATTCCAAGAATACATAAATATTCAAATTTGAAGTAGTATTAAATTACTTCATTTATGTCATTTCAATAATACATAAATATATTTAGTTTGAAGTAGTCTTATTATCATATTGACAGTTGTTCTAATAATTTATCTAATTTAGAAACTTGCAAATTAACATAGTTTCATTACATCAGTTGATCTGCTAGTAATGAAAGTATGTAATTTACCTTGTCATTAATACCTATGTCAAGGTCTCACTTACGCTAGATATTAACTCCAAGTGTTCTATTAATTAGATGTGAATAAATCACATTAGAACATTAGTCTCTTACCTTGCAGTCAAGAGAATCCTTTAAATCATATTCCTTTGTGTTGTTTCTTGCACACAATAAAGATTTCTCCCACTTGTGCATGGAACAACATCATGTATCAGATAAACAACACGTCAATCGTTTGTTTATGTGAACAATATGATTGTGTCATAGATATTAGTAGATATAGAACCACCTTGTCTAGTAAGGAAACGTACATGACTATCCTTAAAACCACAAGTGTCTACAATTGGAAAGTAATTATCTCAAGATATTTTAGAGATAATCTGGGTTACTACCAAGATATCAAAGCTTGTAGCTCCCACTGAATTACAGATCATTACATTAATATATATAATTCAGTAATTACAACACAATGCTCCCACTGGATTTGACAACATTATAAGTGTTTCATAACCGGTAAAAGCAAATAGTGTGCTATTTACTTTCCTACACCTTTGAGAAATCCCATACGTAACAATTACTTAGGTACTAAAGAATGTATTCTACTTTGAAAATGATGGACTATCCATCAATGCAATTAACTTGGAAATAATTTGGGCACGCAATTTCTTCCTTAATATGTCGACCATCCCCAAAATGGTATGTAGCATCTTTTAAGTGGTCAAAGCACAACAACTAGATGAATCATTCTAGTTTGCCTTTTACCAATTTCGCGGTAATTAGTCTAGCTTCTAATTTTATAACTCAAAATATGCAATTTTCTTAACTATTAAAGTTTGCTATGAGTTATTTTTTAGAATTTAGACAATTCTAATTTTCCTATCATACCTTTCTCAATCATGAAAAAGAATAGGATTAAGTCTCACTCTTCTCAAAGAAAGTAAAATAGGTTTATTCTTTTAGTAATGTTGACTCTAGCCAAAAACCCCTACGGGTGTAGATCAATTTACCACTAAAAGAATGCCCCACGTTTACAGTTTTAACGTTGCATTAATACATTAAAAGAATTTACAAAATTCAATTTTAGTATTTTCGATAATACAATTTTTCAAGAAAAGAAAATTACCCAGGAAATATACATATAACCATTTAATTTTCTTGAAAACTATGATCCAACTTTCCATAGTTCCACTACATCAGTTGATCTGCTAGTAGTGAAAGTACAAAAGATGGTAACTTGTCGTACAATAATCGGCAAACATTTTCCGACTCCTAGATCATTATGGGAATTACATTTGCCAAAAACAATTTTGCAATGTAAGCATGTTTCTTCCCATCTCATGCTTTAAGTTTCAAGGTCTCACTTACAACTTAATTAAGTCGTCTAATTTAGAAACTTGCAAATTAACATAGTTTCATTACATCAGTTGATCTACTAGTAATGAAAGTATGTAATTTACCTTGTCATTAATATCTATGTCAAGGTCTCACTTACGCTAGATATTAATTCCAAATGTTTCTTATAATTAGATAGCATGGACTTAAATTTTAGGGTATTTATTTTGATGTGACAATCAAAATATGTACGAAGAAGCATGCACTCCTCTTCGTATCATAAGTTTTCAAAACAATTTTAATTTACCAATTTGAGGTTAAGAGTTAAATCAACAAAGTTTTAATTGAGGTATTGGGTTCACCAATCAAAGAATTACCTCCAATTATCGCCCACTATATCCTACTACTGTATGAGTCATAAAGACCCAAGTTATTCGGATAATTACCACAAAAGTGGCGCGTGGAATTGAGGCCAATTCACCCTTAAGATGATTTTAAACATTTAATAGTGGTACTTGGTAAGTCCAATTTGACGCACAAGCAAGCGGAGTAGAGACAGAGTGGAGTCTCTTTAAGGCCACAATTTAATGCGAAACCAACCTTATACCCACCTAATAGTTTGTCAAACTAGGTCCGCCGTTCAACTATTGGTGCAAAAATCATCAATCAAATTAAAAGTTTATGATTCTAAGTCTTATAAAATTTATGTTGTAAATTATAAAATTGCTAGTCTCGCCTGGGAGCAAATTACCGTGCGAAGCGAACCACTGTCGGCACATAAGACTTGGCAATAAATAATTTACCACATCAAGGTTTCATAGTTATTAGGTCAATTTATTTTTTATACCAAAATTACCCTCCTTTTTACCCTCCTTTAGCTTACAATTCAACAATAATTTAAACAAAAAAAATCAAGTAATTTAACAAAAAATAAATAAACACATAATAACGCATATAATCTTAACCATTAAATCATATAGCCACATGCAAACCTTTTGATAAATCCTATTAATAATCTATATGTGAATAAATATGTATATAATTACTAAGCCTCCCATTGGTTTTCGAGCGCATTGTACCCATTGGACCACAGACACCAACAAGTTGGTCGCGTAAGCCTTAATAATTATATACCACGTTGCACATAACGGATTCATTAATTAATAAATTAGGTCTTCCCTAATTTTAGATTTATCTAAAACATGTAGCACATAAAACAAACCCTAATCCATGATTACCTTGCATGAAGTATCATGGATTAATTCCAGGAACGTAACCCTTATTCATATAAACACATAAACACACATGTTCCTAATTTAGGGTTACAAAACTAACTTTTTATTAAAAGAGGGTCGAACCCCCCCCCCTAAATTATTATTTGATTTTTTGTATGTTTAAAAAATCGACTAACATGTTAATTCAAATCAAAATTCAATTTTTTTATGCGTTTCGGTAATACAATTACATGTTAAACGGCTCTTGATGCCACTGTTGTAATTTAGATATCATAACAATTATATAAATAAATAAACACACATCAAAGCACATAGCGGAAGTAAGGATCAATAATTAACATGTATAAAGATTACCGAATAACAAAAGTCCAATACCTTTTGATCCTAGCAAGAACAAGGATCTAACTTCTCTTTTCTTCTCTTGATCAAATAAAAGGATTAACGTGAAACCCCTTACCGTTTTGTTTCACAATCCAAGATGTATTAACTAATGTAAGTTAATACCACTATCTTGTACACACATACTATTAGCGATTCGATGTGAATGCTAGGGTTTGATGTTCTTGATAATACACGATCGAATCCCCTAGGGATATATCATTGTACGTCTAACAAGAAGATAAAGGAGTAAACTAATTTTCATGCATATACATATGCATGCAAAATACACGTATCAATAATACATGCACATGCATGGTATATATCATTACTCCTTTTAATGTTTCGTGTTTGTATGTCAATGGGTGGAAGAGAACCGATTGATAAAATCAGTTAGGGATATATTATTGTCGATCGTCTATTGTGCTCTCCAAGGGCATAATATATAGCACTTAACCTTGTCCAACAAGTTATTGCTATAACCTCCTTAAGTTCTAAAACTCGATACTCAACCCATCCTTTTTCCTTGTTCCCATATAAATATTTGTGATTTAATAATTAAATATAACTATTTATATATTAATTATTTAACATCGATTCTCACACATAAAGTGTGCAATCCCGTGGTCCCGAGTTCAATTCTAGTCATACACGATTTAATATTTTTCCATAAACTCTAACAGAGTACATGTGTTTACCGGTAACGGACAAAGGTAAAGAGCATGGTTGTTAAGATCCCGATCCTGATCTTAGGACCTTACGATTTTACGATTTTACAAAGTAAAAATGATCCGGATCTTACGTAGGATCTTAACAAGCTTAAGATCTTATAGGATCCCGATCTTGCCCATAGGATCTTAAGATCTACTCTGATCCGATCCTTCTTTTCTCGAATCGCAAACTTAAAAACTACAAATTTATGGGTTATGTTTTTATATAATTTAAAAAACAACATGTGATTCTTCTTAAACATTTCATATTCATAATTTACGATAATATTTTCATGAAATATTCATATAATTTCGTGTTTATGATATATAATAATTTGTAGATTTGAATAATATTACAATGATCATTAGAAAACGTCATTATAGTAGGATCTTAGGATCCCGATCCGATCTTACGATCACGATCTTACAAAGACGAAAACGATCTTAGGTAGGATCCCGATCTTGAAAACCTTGTTAAAGAGAAAACGTTTATGTTTCCTAGACTATGTTTGACTTGTACGTCGCGTCATTGTCCACTTGTATAGAAAATACGTTATAAACAAATATTTAACGGTAACAGTTGTTACAGAACTATGTAAAGCAAGCCTAGATTTACCATCTGATTAGCATTAACGAGTGGGTAAACCCGCGCGTTGCGGCGGGTGAGTTTGTGTGAACATTTTATGTTTGTTGGTTTATAATGTTTATCGTATAAAGGTTGTATTTGCTTCTGGTTATTTCGATCTTCCATTAAGAAAGCCCTCATTTTTTTTATTTTATGTGGGGTTTCAGTTTTTCTGTTAAAACATTTAGGAAAACTATAACTTAAATTGTTGATATATATGATTGCTACTATAACAATTAACCATGCAGCAATTGAAACTAATTTGTTGGTAACCTGATCGTATGTTGCCAAGCGTTAATGAAAAGACGCAATGTGCAATTATATTATGCTAACTCTCTGTAACTCAATGAACCACTCAATCTTGTGTAACGTATGCACTGTCGACGGTAGCATGTATAATATAATTTGTCCTCTTTGAATGTCAGCCACAATTTGGCCCATAATAGTCCTGTAATAATACTTGTAATTAACTTACTGTTACTAATCCAACTTCTGTCACCTCTACGATACCATGAAGCAGTTTTAGAACCTATGTAAAGTAGATAAATTAGTATTCTAGAGAAGACCAAAACATTAATATGGTCATGTCATGTCATTACTGAACTTTTAGCCTAGCAAGTCATCTAAATAAGGGAGTTATGGTGCTCATTTGGGACCAAGCACGTGGTGCACGTCGGATACAGAGTTATTACCCAAGCTTTGGTCCAACAATTGTGCAAATTTTGTGTAGTAAACTATTGTTTGACAAATGGATATTCCATCTTATACCAAAAACATAACTTATAATCAAAGTGTCACATCAATAAATATTAAATTCTGGGCAAATCACTAATGTTTAAGAAAATAAATAAGGATCAAGATATACAATATGCGTAATGATTTATCACAAATTTCTATACATGTATTAGTTGTATCTCTTTACAAATAAAAAAAAATCCAGTTCCTTTTGTTTGTCTACATTATTATATTTATGTATTCCTCAAATGGATACAAAGGCCATTTTTTTAAGGTTCTAGTGAACACTTGTCAAAGGTCCACCCAAGCAGAACTTTTGTCCTGAGTAAATTCATCATACCCGCACATCGTTGGTATGGGAAGTCTGTCATAGTTAGCCTTGCAATGTGGTTTCCGTCCACTGACTTTCTTTGTCCTTCCAGTTCCTAGTAGACCTACAAAATGCAGTTATATTAATTAGTATGGTAAATATTTAGTTGAAATAAGTATATGATTGTAGAAAAGAAAACAGTACTAAAAACGACGTGCTCCAACTCAAATCGATATGGATTGAAGTCCTAGGACTTGCAGCCAAGGAGATGGTCAAAAAGAATTCAAGTCCTAGGCCTTTCAACCAAGGAGACTTATGCAAGGATGATAGGTAAAGGGAAAGGGAAAAGTATTCTTAGCTGAAGGATTGTCACTAATGTCTTTTGTTAGGGATGTATGGTTTCATCTTTTGAATTATGTATGTATGTAATAAAACGTTACTTGATACTGTTATGTATTATTGTTATAAGTTGCTTATATTCATAAGAAATTAATTTTTTTTATTTGGCTTATGTTCAGTTTCTGTTTTGAAAGCAAAGGTGTAAAGTTGAGGTGTTCACCTTGGTTTGATCCTGAAGGTTGTAGATTTAGACCATAATGAAAGGAACAGTTGGGAATGTATTATTTTTGCCAACTTTAAAATTTTCTAGGGCAATAATTGTGTGTTATTTTGGATGTTAGCCTGGATGATTTGAAGGGAGTAATAGTATTATAGGTGTAGGTGTGTTGAGTGCTTATAATGGGTATAAAAAAAATTGGTGTTCATCTTTGGCAGGTATTGGCTGATGATGTGCATGTGGAAAAAAAAGGAAATTAAAAAAAAAGAAAAAAAAAAGAAGATAAATAAATATAAAAAAAATGAATAAATAAAAACAAAAAGATTAAAAAAAAGTAATTTTGTTTTTTTAGTGTTGTTTCCCTATTTAAGAAAGGAATGGTGTGTGGTTGTATGCATATTTCAGTTTTTAACTTGTGATAATGGGAAAAAAGATGTCTAGACATCCTAGGTGTGATCAGCTTAGAATTGAAGCCAATTCGAACAATTGGTCTGCAATGTTCATCCTATATTGTCATAAAGCTGGAATTGAAGATATTCAAATGGTGCAACAAATGAATGGGCTATGTGGTAGATGGTAATGCGTGAAAGGGCCGCTTTTATTGAGGAGTTAGATAATATCAGAAATAACTATGCTCAAAAAATAGCTGAATTCCTAAGAGAAGTGCAATCAAAAGATGAGCAAAAGGTGTTGCAAATGCGCATTATGACCGCTGAGCTGGAGCTAAACGGCCATAATAAAGAGATCTTTGTTCAGAAGCTTAGGGGTTTAATGGATCTCTGAGTATCTGGATTATAATCAAATGAATTCTTGTTGGGTATGTTGTTTTGTTCATGTTGGTGTGATGGTGTGGTTTGTATTTGCAGTTATGTATTTGTGTTTAATGGTATGTAAGTAGTTGTTTTGTGTTAAGTTAAATTTTGTGACTAACCTTTCTTGCTTCCTTAAATATGGTAACTCATCTTGTAGTTCCTGATCATTGCTTATCTTGATATGCTGTACTGATGTGTCTTTTTGTTTACGCTTTCTTGATCCTGTTTTGCGCCTTAACCATCTGCATAAGCGTTAAGCTACATAAGAATACAAATTAAGCTAACGTATCTGGTAATATATATTCAGCTAAATAAGGGAAGAAGTCCAACCAGAGGTGGCAAAATGATATGGTTGGGCCCCGATTGAAAGTTAATGTAGAATAATTATGAAGTGGAGTAATAATTTAGAGAATGCAAGGTAGTTGAGTACGTGCTTTACATTTGGAAACTAAGTCATAAAAGCACATAAAGTTGTTAACTTGAACATGGTTTAGTAGGAACATCCCATACTTCTGTCGCTAATTGAATGTCACGTTTCTATAACGGATGAAGAACTATTGTTATGGAAACCACGACACATAAAGCACATGCAAGAACTCCAAATATATGCAGTCTTTCTTGTAAAATGATATATGCAAGTACATGATTGCAATATAAAACGTTATTAAGAATCTGATGTCAAGAGAAAACAATCAATTCAAATATACACTTTGATTTGTATCTTGTGATTGGAAAGAAGTAAGATTGTTGATTATTACAATCTTTTTACTCAACAAATAAAATGAAATATTATAGTAAAAGATACGAACCTGAATGTGGCAAGAACATCAGTACAGGTTATACGTAGTTCGGTGGGTGTACCCATTTAGTGAGACCAAAATCTGAGAGCTGTAATACGGGGAAAAAAAAACATGATTTGGTTAACAACAAATTTAATTTAGGAGGTAGTTGATGTGCATTTTGGAACCAAATATCCGATGATTATTAGTAACACTAATGGTAAGGTACAATTATGAGTTGTTGATGTTTGGATGAACAGTGTCTTCTAATTATATGATTAAATTCGAATAATTGGTTTCATACCTTTGATGAAAAAAGTGATTCTCAAACTATCGTAGCCCACTGACATTCAAATAATCAGTTTCATACAGAGACTATGCAGTAGCACCATGGAACAGCAATGTTGTCATCAATGCACTGAATTCCATTGGTAACCTAACACGATACGAATTCAAACCAATTAGCCACAACAATAAATCACCATTTATTCATCTCTCTAGACTTTCAAATTCCTACTTTGTAGCTCGTCTTTTATTTTAATTAAACGACAAACAAAATTGGAAGTCAGTAACAAAAAATAGCATACCTGATTTAACCCCTTTATTTTGAAGCTAATGGAAACCTCCTTTTGCCTGAAAGTAACAAATTTAATACACAAAAGTATTATCAAATCCAAACATAGACACAATCTCATCAAAAATTAAAATCAAATAAAACATGAATTAAAAAAAAAGATGGTACCTTGTGGTTGGAGCCTTGGAGGAGTTTGGCAGATGATTCAGAATTGATTCCAGTGGTTAGAATATGAGCATATGCAGAATACATAAGACGGGTAACTGAAGAAGATGTGAGATAGTGATTTGAGGTTTATAACTAATGAACAATACGATTGAATTCTAGAAGATCAGTGGGAAATGAAATTGGATAGTGCGACGAAGTAATTTTGACCAAATCACTTATGACACTATCCTATCCCATTTCGGACCAATCTTTTAGAATTGTACCCTATTGTTGATGAAGGCCACTTGGGGAATTCGATTTATGAAACTAATCAACAATATGATTGAATTCTAGGGGATTGGTGGGAAGCGAAATAGGGTATCCTATCCTGTTTCGCACGAGTCTTTTAGAAAGGAGGATTCATTGAATAATTGAAGTAGAGATGATGGTAGGAAATTTTCTTTATCTTTATTCAAAGATGGCAGAGGAGATAACAAAAAGCGTAAGGCGTGCGATATAAAAAAAATTCTTGACCTTAAGAGTGGCCCAAGATTAGCTGCTATTTTTTTGTTTATCAATATTAAAAGTTCATGCTGTATGGCTGCAAGAGTTAATTTGTTTTTGCATATTCACAGCTGTAATTACATAAAAGGGAGTGATCAACAGTATGGTTCAATTATGAACGAAAGATGGGAAACGGAACAGGACACTGCCAAGAAGTAATTTGCTTCAAATCACTTGTTACAGCATTCTCTTCGGTTCCTCGTCTTTCTTTACCGATTGTACCGTATTGCTGATCAGTGTTTTTTTATGGAAGTGCAGTTATGAATATGAAAAAAAAGTTAACCATAACAGCCGTGGAACATTAACTGTTAGTATCGACGAATAGAAAAATACCAGGTTACTCCAACAGTTTGTATGTCTCTTATGGTAAAAAATTGTTTTTTTAACGAACGTCTTAGGATTTTTGTCATCTGCTATGCCATCTTTGAAAGATGAAAACATAGCAGGGAATGGAATTAAAGTTCATTGTGGAAGACCATAAAAAAAATGTAGTCGGGTCCAGAAACAACACATCTTTCGACAACCAAACTTTTTCTGGATAAATTGACCATCTTAACAAATTTTTATGGGCTTTTAGAAAATCAGTAACACATGGAGTTGGGTGTTACTTGTACGAAAACGCAACTCGCGTCGGGAGTTTTGTTTAGTAGATCTGTCATTGTATTTTGTAAATTATCATTAAAACAGTATGTGTATCAATACTGATTTTATAAACAACAACTATAGTGCTTAGTTGAATAATGAAATGATAGTAACATATACATACTGCTCTTGTGTAATTTCATAACAATTATCTAATGTGGAAATTTCTTTATCAAAAATGATAAACTTGTAAAATATGTCGTGTACATTTAACGATAACAGCAGCCACAGATGATGTACATCGCTTGTCAATAGTAGGAAATGCAGATTTGGCCTACGGTCACACCAAAAATGTGTGACTATATGCATATAGTCACACGCGTTTTTTTTTGTGTGTGTGACAAAAAGTCGCACCACCGTAGGTGCTATATGGTCACATTGTTTAGTTTGTGACCATTTTTATTGAAAAAGAGTGACCAAAACCCGTGTGGAACGGGTTTTGTTCGATTGAGATATTTATGTATTGAATGTGTTTAGCATGCGGAATCTACTACAACACACTTAAAAGAACACAAGGTGGTGAGTTTAAGTAAACGTGAGAATGCAATGAACAAATAACACAACTTTGGTTTAACACAATACGATTCAATATTATTGATGAAATAATACGGATGATCTAAATATCACCGGGATTACAAAGTAATCTTGAATCTTAAGATTGTAAAAGGATTTGTGATTTGAAGTAACTAAGTTACTTGAGAGATAGTTTGGTTTAGGTTATTGGTTGTGTAAGATTTATACATGAAGTGGTGACTAAGATATCCTTTTATAAGATAAGGATATCTTATTACAAGATTGTCAAGTGGTTGAATATAAAACTATACTTTGACTATATTGGCGCCTACAATTAAATACAACTACCAATGTACAACTCTGCCATATTCTTCTGTGAACCACAGAAGACTAAATCACTTCTACATAACGTATAACTATGTACAAAGACTAATAATTCAACTAAATATCTATTACAAAATATCTAATCGACTTGACATAAGCTTGGCAGGCTCTTCATCAGCTAGCAGTACCTTCTACCCAGAAGGTACTGGTAGAACATCTTCGTACTCTTCAAAAATCAACTAGCAGGCTCTTTAACATCTTTGGCAGGCTCTTTGACTTGAACATTTTATTCCCAACAATCCTCCCCTAAACTTGTTATTTCCATTAAAATACACAAGTTTCTGATGAATAAAATACATACCTTGAGGATTTGAGAGAACTCTTCCAAAAACCTTCACTCTCTGTTCTTCCTTTTTCTTTCATATTGCTCAGATATGCTCCTCAGCAAACTTTGAACAATTTCTGAGTTCTCATCATCTTTGTCACACCTTAATCTCTTGGAGATCATAGTTTTAAGCACTTCATAACTAAGTGGATACTCTTTCTCAGCCAACATAAAGAGTTCTATCCCACTCTGTGTGAAAAGGTGATGAATATTGCTATGGCTTAGAAATTCCCAAGTTGTTGAAGGATCATAATAGGGAAATTTCCAATGAACATCTTTGGGATCAGGATCAAACATCCTATTGAATTCTACCCAAAGTTCTTGTTCCTTAGCATCTGTACTAGAAGTTGTGTCTAGTCTAATCTGCACTAGATTCCACAATTCTTCCAAGTCTGCTCTGTCACATGCTCTAACTAAATTTTCAAAATTCTTGAAGATAGCAAACTGACCCCCAACCCTTGTTATTTTCCATGATTTTCCTAATCTATCATGGTTGATCTCCCAATCAATAATAGGTCTTCTACAGCTAATTAGATCAGCATGTATGATAGTAGGCAAAGTAATCAACATTTTACTTACTTGCTTTGAGTCCAATTTTGCTACTTCTTTCTTCTGAGCATCCTTCTTCTTCATTGAGGGGTGTACATCAGATGGAACATTGTAGTAAAGACTTTTGTAGGCTTGAAGATACAGGAAGAAGATTTCATCAGTAGATTTCTTCTTTAGTTGATAGTCAGTCCAATTTGCCTGACCTTTCAAAAACCTTTTCATAAAAATCACCTGATCTTTCTGAGCTTGTCCTACCTTAAAACCTCTCTTCTGACTTTCCTTCAACTTCTTAAAAATGTCAGCCAAAGCTGCTTCTTTATACTTCTTGTTGATGAATGATTCAAGTGCTTCTGTTTTCTCATCAGAATTGAGTGTCTTGTCATTTACTATATTTGCTGCTTGACCTTTCACAATTGGATCATTATTGATAATCCATAGCATCTGTGCATCAAAGGTTTCTTGAGCAATTTGAGTATCAAGAAGAGTCTGAGCAGCATCTTCAGCATCTTTCTGCTCTTTCATTACTGCAAGCATTCTTGAGGCTTCAAGTGCTTTTAGCTCTTCTTCATGAACCCTTTTGGCTTCTTCTTCTCCTAAAGCCATCTGAATTTGCTGTGTTCTTTTCAACTTCTTGGACTTTGGCTCATCTTCAATCATAATGCCTTTGCCCTTATCCTTTGGAGTTGGTGCTTGTGATGGAGCAGAAGATTGCTCATCAGCAGCAAAAATCCTCCCCTGAACAAACAAATTTCCTTGAGGCTCTAAATCCCTCTTTCTCTTGTACACTTTCTCAGCAGACCCTTTATACCCCATAGCCAATAGCCTTTCTATCCTAGCAGGCTCTTCTTCTGGCCTAGCAGGCTCTTGCCCTGCTCCAACAGGCTCTTCATCATAAACTTGAGTTCCATCATGGAATTCAAATTGAGCCTCCTCCTCATCTTCAGAACTATCCTTCCTCCCCTTTTTGGAAGAGTGACCTATCCTATCATCATCTGACTTTGAAGAACTAGATAAAACAGTCTTTGCAGATCTTTTACCCTTCAACTTCTTCACTTCACCCTCCAATTTCTTTACCCTCTTGACCAATTTGATGTTGATCTCAGAAAACTTCTTGCTTTGACTTTTAAGAGCATTCTCTAAGAACTTCACCTTGTCTTTCAGATCTTGCATTGTCTGAGGAGAGTGGGGTTGTGATACATGATGTGATGATGTTGGTGGTGTTGGTGATGGTACTGGAGATGGTATTGGTGTTGTTTGATGTGTTGGTGAAATGTAACCATGTGAAGAACTAGATGATTGTGTTTCAGCTGATGGTGTTGGTTCTTCTGGATGTTGTGGTAAGATTTCATCAAAAAGTGGTATTTCTTCCCCTCTAAAACCAATTCTCATATTTGAAAATACTTTGTGAGAAAGTTTTGGTGTGTCATAAATTGAGTCTGTGGGAAGTAACAAATGTTTTAATTTTGCAATGATGCACCCAATAAATCTTGGATACATCAAAAACTTTGTTTCACTTTTCACATTTTTAATCAATCCCTCAAAAATATGTTTTGAAAAATTGTATTTTCTGTTTGTGGCTAAGCAAATGAGAGCAGAAGCCATGTTTCCACTAAATTGCTCCCAAGAGGTTTTCTTCTGGCTCAAACAGTGAAGGATTGTGTGAATCAAAAATCTCCATTGTGGAGTAAGATGCTTTTTCAGAAAAGTGAGTTTGTTAGACTCAGCATGATACCCCATTCTTTGTAAATTTTCAAAAATTTCAGTATCTGGTAATTGACTAATACCATCAGAATCATCCAAATGAAGATGTCTTCTTATGGATGACTCAGTAAGAGTCAAATGTTTACCATCCACTTTGGCCTTAATTCTTTGTTCCCCATTTTCAGAAGTTTTAATTTTAGCAAATTGCCAAAATTGTAAAATTTGTGTTTCATAAATAGTGGGATTGACTAGCAAAGCAAACCTAATGTAGGAGTTGTTTAAAAAGTCCACTACTTGATGAAATGAGGCATTATCCTCTGACTTCTCTAAAAATGCTAACTGATTGTGACGTTGGACAAAATCTAGAACAACTGTGGAAGCCATAATGAAAATTTTGAAAATGATGGTGGGATTTGTTGGTAGTACTGGTAGAAGATGAAAGGGGTATGTGAATTATGATAATGACTGATGAAAGAAGATATGAGAGAATTACTTTTAACCGACAATAAGAAAGATTATAATAAGTAAATGTATAGGCGGTTAAAAAGATCTTTTATATGTGAAATATAATATAATATAATCATCAGTAATTTACATAACTACCCCAACGGCTAATTTTAACTACCAGGCCTAATGGCTAAAACTTTTTCTGACAGGCTCAACGGCTATATAGCAGTACCTTTTTATACTAGCAGTACCAATTTTGAACTACCAGTACCTTTGAAAGTTTTATAAAAATCCCTTATAGTTTTTAGCAAACTACCAGCTATCAACGGATTTGAGTTGTCTTTACCAAAAGCCGTTTGCTTAAGGACTAGCTAACTATTTACAATTAAGTATGGTTAGTTAACAACCATATAGTTTTTGGTAAACTATCAACCATCAACGGATTTGATTTGTCTTTACCAAAAGTCGTTTGCTTAAGGACTAGCCAACTCTTTAGTTTGTAAAAACTTGGTGAGTGGAATACCAAAAGCCATATTGGCCTAAAGATGGTGCAATTTCCTTGGATGGAGGAAATTTAAAAAGGCAATGATGCTGTGTATCTTGGATGATTGGTTCAACAAGTGAAATCATCTAATGTCATGCCTTTGAGTTGAAACTTTCCTTAGTTTGATCTAGATAGAACTTTCTCCTTGAGAAATGCTTCATCCCTTCTAGATATGTGATTTAACTCTTTCTTTTTCAACTCTGCATCATCTTGTATGCTCTTGTCTTTCCTTTCATTAATTGGTTTTTCTTCCATTCTAGGCTATCAATTCCTCCCCTGAGATTGTTATCTCTCCTGAAATGAATATAACTTTTGTTGCTCCTTTCTGTTTGGAAGAACTCTTGTTTTGTTATCAACCTGAAATGTGTTAGTTGCAAACCAAAAGAACAAAATGCAAAGCACTTGATCTATAGCATTTTAAACATTCAAGCCTTTATATGAACAAAACATAGCAATTTTATATCAGCAGGACCAATTATGAATTAACAGGACCTTTTGACTAACTAGCAGTACCATGTTTAAAATTCAATACCAGTTAATTTTATGAACAAAAACATATGATTTTCAAAGATTTATCATTCCAATACCTCCTACAAGATATTTGAATCTACCTAAATCAAAAGCTTTGGTGAGAAGGTCTGCATAATTCTTTTCAGAATCAATTTTAATTACTTGAATTAACCTCTTCTCATTGCAATCCCTTATGAAATGGTGTCTGATTTCAATATGTTTTGTTTTTGAGTGTTGAACTGGGTTTTTAATGATACAAATAGTACTGCTATTGTCAATATAAATAATGGTGTTAAGAAAATTGTACCCATAGTCAAGCATTTGATTTTGGATCCAAAGAACTTGCCCACAACAACTTGCACCAGCAACATATTCTGCTTCAGTTGTAGAATTGGCCACCATTGTTTGTTTCTTGCATTGCCAAGAGATAAGCCTGCAACCAAGAAATTGACATCCACCACTTGTGGATTTTCTGTCGAGAGTTGCACCAGCATAGTCACTATCCGAATAAGCCACTAATTCAAAAGATGATTCCCTTGGATACCAAAGACCCAACCTAGGTTGACCCTTAAGATATCTAAAGATTCTTTTGACTGCTGTGAGATGAGAGATTTTGGGATGTATTTGAAACCTTGCACATACACATACTGAGAACATGATATCTGGTCTTGATGATGTAAGATACATCAAGGACCCAATCATTGATCTATAATTGTGCAAATCCATATCTTCTCCTTCAGCATCCTTGAGTAGCCCTTTGTCTGGATCCATTGGTGTACTTGCAACTTTAGAATCAGTAAAATTAAATTTCCTTAGGATCTCTGCTACATACTTATCTTGGCTGATAAATATGCCTTTTTTGGATTGTTTCACTTGGAGACCCAAAAAGAAAGTAAGTTCCCCCATGGAACTCATTTCAAACTTACTGTGCATAAGTTTTTCAAATTGTACACACAAGTCTTGGTTTGTTGATCCAAAGATTATGTCATCAACATAAATTTGTACTAACAAGATATCTTTCTTTGTTCTTTTGATGAACAAAGTTGGATCAATCCTGCCTCTTTGGAATCCACTTTCTAGTAGAAAACAAGCCAATGTTTCATACCATGCCCTAGGAGCTTGGTGTAGACCATACAATGCCTTGGTAACTTTATAAACTTTGTCTGGATACTCTGCATCAATGAAGCCTGGAGGTTGAGATACATATACTGGTTCTTCAATTTCACCATATAAAAATGCACTCTTAACATCCATTTGATAGACAGTGAAGCCTATGAATGAAGCATAGGCCAAGAAAAGCCTAATTGCTTCAAGTCTTGCAACTGGAGCAAACACTTCTTCATAATCTACCCCTTCTTCTTGAGTATATCCTTGTGCTACCAATCTAGCCTTGTTTCTGATCACTATACCCCTTTCATCTTTCTTGTTTCTGAACACCCATTTGGTTCCAATTGCCCTATGACCTTTGGGCAAATCAACCAATATCCAAACCTTCTGAATCTTGAATTGGAGAAGCTCTTCTTGCATTGCTTCCACCCAACTTGCATCATCTAAAGCTTTGTTTATGTTTTTGGGTTCAGCCTGAGATAGAAAACATGAAAACAGGCATATATTGGAAGTATCATTATTCTTTTCTTCATAAATAGAGGAGATAAACCCTTCTTCATCTGAAGATAAGACTTGAGATAAACCAACTTGAGATCTTGTTCTAACACCAGAAGTTATGCTTCCAATCACATCATCAGTTGAGTGATCTTTGAGAATTCTAGTGTTTGGTGTTTTAGGAACTTCATATGTAGATGGAAGATTGCTAATCCCCACTTCTTCTGGTAAAGAATCATCTATTTGAACATTCAATGGCTCAGCAGTATCAATACTTGAACTAGCAGGACCATCTGATGAACTAGCAGTACCATTGTCATTAGCACCACTTTCTTGATTCTCTTGATTCTGAGTTCCTTGATCTTCTTCATTGCCTTCATTTGTTGTGTTTGAAGGTTCTTCTTGACTTGAAGATAGATCCATACTTTTCCAAATTGGCATCCAGATGTAATCTTGATCTTTAGGAGTTTCAACATTGTCTTCAAAACCTGCATCATCATTAGTATTTGTACCTGAAACAGGCACATAATTCATAGATTCTGAAAGCCTATCAACATCAAACATCCAATCTGGTCCAATTCCTTTCACATTTGTTAGTTTCTCTTGAAACTCTATGTGAAGATTCTCTTCTACTAGCCTAGTGCAAGTGTTAAACACTCTATAGGCCTTACTCTGCAAGGAATACCCTATCAGATAGCCAACATCTGCTTTTCCATCAAATTTGCCTAAATGATCTTTGGTATTTAGAATAGTGACATGACAACCAAAAGGTCTCATAAAACTTAAAGATGGTTTTCTACCAAAGAAAAGTTCATAAGGTGTCTTTCTATGTGGCTTTGTCACAAGAACCCTGTTTTGTACATAACAAGCAGTACCAACTGCTTCAGCCCAAAATGAAATAGGCAACTTAGAGTCTACTAACATAGTTCTAGCAGCCTCTATAAGTGTTCTATTCTTTCTTTCTGCTACTCCATTTTGCTGAGGAGTTCTAGCTACACTAAACTCTCTTTTTATGCCTTTTTCCTTGCAAAAGTCATCCATAACTCTATTCTTGAACTCTGTCCCATTGTCACACCTGATGACTTTGACCTTCTTATCAGATTGGTTTTCTACCTCAGTGATATATGTTTTAAGTATCTCACTAGTTTCATGTTTATATCTTAAGAAGAAAACCCATGAAAATCTGCTATAATCATCAGTAACAACCAGACAATATCTTTTTCCATTCAAGCTGCACACATTAGTAGGACCAAAGAGATCCATATGAAGCATATGTAAAGCCTGAGAAATAGAGTTTTGGGTCTTGGGCTTACAAGAAGCTCTATGTTGTTTGCCTTTTAGACAGTCAACACAAGTTTGGTCGTTTTGGAAAACCTTTTTGGGTAAACCTCTTACTAAATCATATTTTGCAATAGTGTTGATTGTTTTAAAGTTTACATGACCAAGCCTTCTATGCCAAAGCATAGATTCATCCAATGAGGCTTTTGCTACCAAACAAGTTAAACCTTCCTTGGGATCAATGTTCTTTAAATTGACACTATACATATTGTTCCTTTTTGGAATTTTAAAAAGGATCTTACTCTCATCAGGCATCTTAAAATCAGAAGAAAGAACCATACATTCATTGTCAGTAAATAGAACATTGTTCTTTTTGTCACACATTTGTGAGACACTAAGAAGATTAAACTGAAGTTCTTTCACAAAATACACATTTTCAAAATCTAGTTTACTGGTTTTGATAGTACCTTTACCAGTGATCTTTCCTTTTATTCCTCCCCCAAAGGTAACATATCCTCCATCAAATGTTTTGAAGTCTGAGAGGAATGACATGTTGCCTGTCATGTGCCTTGAACATCCACTATCAACATATCCTTGATCTCCAATATCAGTTGAATGTTCCTGCACATGAATAAACATATTAGTTTCCTTGGGGTACCCAAGCCATGACAGACTTGGGTTTGCCTCTTGCATCAATGAAGTCAAACCTTTTCAGGATTGTTGATGCACCTTTTGATTGGATTGGTTTCCAAATCCAACATGTTGAGGACTTAATAGCACTTTCCCTTTTAATCCATTGTGTGGTCTTTGGTCTATCAGTACCAATTTTGGCAATACCAATTTTGGCAGTACCATTTGGTCTAGCAGGACCTTTGGTTTTTGGTGTCCAAATTTGTGTTTTGACCACAGATTTCTTTTGAATAGGACTCTTCTCAACTTTTGGTACACTTTTGAAAGTGTTTCTTGTACCCTTATCAGTTGGTTTTGCAATAACAGGCTTATTTTGTCTAACAGTATGTTTAACATTTGTGGTGTTAGACTTAACAAAACTTTTTCTGGGGTGAGTAACATTTGTTTTAGACTTTGATTTACTCCCAGAAACCCATTTATTACAATAAGCATGAAGATGATTAAAGCTACCACAATAATAACAAGCCTTATTGAACATAATAAAGTCATCACCTAGTTGTTGTGACTTAAGGTTGTTCCAATTTCTTTGGCTTCCCCTAGGTTTGTTATTACATTTTTTACAACTTTCAACTGTCTTCAAAATAGCTTTAGCCTTAGCTTTAACTTCTACTTTCTTAGGACTGATTGGTCCTACTTTTATTCCTCTGATAGGAATAGTCTGATCTTCATCATCATCAGATACCCAATCTTCAATAATTAGGACATCTGGTCTCTTATCAGTGAGCACTTTAGAGAGTGGGGCATTCTTAGCACTCTCAGAAGGTTCACTTATCACTACAGGTTTAGCTAGTGGTTTGGTAACAAATTCATGTAAACCTGATGCAGCTAAATCTGATCCTGGAGGACAAGGAATTCCTCTATAAGGAGGTGGACATTCATTGTATCCTATCCCTGATTTTATTCTCTTATTCATCTGATTCTCTACTATACTCCTAGTACACTCAGAAGCATTTTCCAATCTAGTAACAGTCAGTTGAATATTATCTCTAGCCAAAGTCACTTTAGTGCACTCATTCCTCACCATTTCTATTTCTGAATCTTTCAAAAATATTTGTCTATTAAGAGCAGCTTTAGTATCAGAAAATGTGAGTTCATTTTCTCTATAGTGAATGAGTTGTTTTTCTAGTTTGGCCATACCACACTGATGGTTAAATAAGGTTTGATTGGTTTTTCTTTCTTCTATTTTTAGCTCATCATAAGATTTTCTTATAACTTCTAACTCTTTAAGAAATTCACAATTGCTAGAACATTTGATAGTTTGTACCTCAGGAGTGGAGAATGCCATCAAAGCCAATTCATCAGAAGTTGACTCATCTTCACCCATGAAACTCCAATCAAAACCCATGCCATCAATAGCAACCATTGCTTTTGGCTCAGCAACTTCAACAACCTTACTCTTGCTTTCAAAGCTTCCTTTCTTCTCAAAGCTTCCTTTATTCATGTTGTCAAACTCTCTACCCTTGTCATCCTGCTTCTTAGGTCTTCTACACTCTCTAGAGTAGTGACCCATCATGTGGCAGTTGTAACACTCCACTTTTGACTTATCATAGCCAGCAGGCTCATTTCCATTTATCATTATCTTCTTGCCAGTCCTCATCAACAACTTCTTAGCTCTAATGCTTAAAAGTGAGAGTTGCCACTTTATGTCCATCACTTCAAGATCATCAGGATGAATCTCTTGAAGGTCTTCAAAAGTTAATACGGACCCATTGTGTTGAGATGTAAGAAAAGCACACCCAATTGTTTCATCTAAAATGGATTTGGTACTACTAGAAGTACTAGCAGTACCAAAGGTTGTGTTGGCAGTACCTTCTTCTCTGCCACCTTTTTCTTCATTATCAACCTTGGAGATGCTTGGGGATGAAACAAAAGCCATATTTCCTGAACTTGACCCAGTAGTCTTCTTTACTTCATGTTCTACAATTTTGAAATTGTTGTAGAGATCATTGAGACTCATCTGGTCAATATCTGGCTTGTTCTTCCAGACAATGACATGCATAGACCATTCTAAAGGTAAACTCCTAAGAAATTTAGAGTTTAGGTCTTCTTGAGTTATCATCACTTCATGGATGGCTAACTGACTTGCAAGCTTCTGAAGTCTATTGAACATACTGTCCAAAGACTCATTGGTTGTGGCTGTAAAGTTCTCAAATTGTTGTTTGAGAAGTGTTTTCTGCGTTTTCTTGGTAGCATCATTACCACCAAACCTAGCCACAATAGCTTCAAAAAGGGTTTTGGCATCTTTGTATTTGTTAAAGATCAGAAGTTGATCATTTGGAATAGTCATCAGTAACATACTCCTTGCTTTTAAATCATTTCTCTTCTGAACTTTTTCATCTGCATTTGATGGTTGGTCTTGTATTCTTGTTACAAGAGCATCATTTACTGTTGTAGTGGTGATTTGGGGTTTAAATGAATTGCCTTGTTCAATGATCTCCCAAAGTGCATAATCCTGCACTTGAAAGTATTGTTCTACCCTTAGTCGCCACATTTCAAACTTATTTTGCTTAAGTAATGGAAGTTTAGCTGCAACATTTGTTTGAATATGTTCAACATCCATTGTTCTTTTAAATTTGTAAATATCAAGCCTAGCTCTGATACCACTTGTGGAACGGGTTTTGTTCGATTGAGATATTTATGTATTGAATGTGTTTAGCATGCGGAATCTACTACAACACACTTAAAAGAACACAAGGTGGTGAGTTTAAGTAAACGTGAGAATGCAATGAACAAATAACACAACTTTGGTTTAACACAATACGATTCAATATTATTGATGAAATAATACGGATGATCTAAATATCACCGGGATTACAAAGTAATCTTGAATCTTAAGATTGTAAAAGGATTTGTGATTTGAAGTAACTAAGTTACTTGAGAGATAGTTTGGTTTAGGTTATTGGTTGTGTAAGATGCATACATGAAGTGGTGACTAAGATATCCTTTTATAAGATAAGGATATCTTATTACAAGATTGTCAAGTGGTTGAATATAAAACTATACTTTGACTATATTGGCGCCTACAATTAAATACAACTACCAATGTACAACTCTGCCATATTCTTCTGTGAACCACAGAAGACTAAATCACTTCTACATAACGTATAACTATGTACAAAGACTAATAATTCAACTAAATATCTATTACAAAATATCTAATCGACTTGACATAAGCTTGGCAGGCTCTTCATCAGCTAGCAGTACCTTCTACCCAGAAGGTACTGGTAGAACATCTTCGTACTCTTCAAAAATCAACTAGCAGGCTCTTTAACATCTTTGGCAGGCTCTTTGACTTGAACATTTTATTCCCAACAACCCGGATATGTGTGACCAATTAGGCACAAGTTTTGTTAGATTTATCAGTATGTGTGACTATTTCCCATCCTATGGCCACATGAATATATAATAAATGTGACGTTTATGATGATTTAGTCACACAACGCATGTTGTTTTTTTCGAGTTAGTCACATACAATTTAAAAAACAGTGGCCAAAAGTGTGAATAAGTGTGACCATATGTTGTTTAAAGTGAAGAAATGTGTATTTTGTGTGACTATTGTTCATCCAATGGTCACTTGAATTTTATGTTTGTGTGGCCTTTTGTAATATTTAGTCACACAAAACATGTTTGTTTTGGTATTTAGTCACATACAATTAAGCAAAAAGTGGCCAAAAGTGTTAATAAGTGTGACCATATGCTGTTTAAAGTGAAGAAATGTGTATTTTGTGTGACTATTGATCATCCAATGGCCACATGAATTTTTGTGTGTGGCCTTTTGTAATATTCAGTCACACAAAGCATGTTTGTTTTGGGTATTTAGTCACATACAATTAAGCATAAAGTGACCAAAAGTGTTAATAAGTGTGACCATATATTGTTTAAAGTGAAGAAATATGTATTTTGTGTGACTATTGATAATCCAATTGCCACATGAATTTTTTTTTTGTGTGGCCTTTTGTAATATTTAGTCACACAACGAATTAAACAAACAATGACCAAAAGTGTTAATAAGTGTGACTATATACATCTTTTAGTCACATTTAAGAAATCAATATATATCAAAACAAATTCAAATATATATAAAAACAAATTCAAATACAATAAAATTGGAATGTATATAACTGAGCCACTAATACATATCTACATATCATATAAGAAGTACTAACTATATGAACCAAGATTACTAACTTATAACTAACAGTTGTAACTAACACACTAGCAGCACTAACAGTTGTAACTAATACACTAGCAGTTTCAACGAGGTCTTCATGTTCTTCATCCAACCTTTTTATCTTTTTTCTGATTCATGAAAGTAACTGAAGTTATTTGCAGAATGGATAACCTAGTATGTGGTGACTGAAATCCAGAAAAAGTGATTACTTATTAGTATAATTGGAATAGATGGATAAACGGACCTGTCGAGAATGAATTAGTCCCATCATAGCCCATGCAGTGTGTACCAAGTTGGACCGACCTTCCAGTGCCTGCATTGCTAATATCTGGTGACTATGAACTTGTATACAAATCGTATAAATACCTTTAATGCTTCAGCAGTACAGTCTGAAACTTGCCATCTATGATCTTGATCTGAAAACGTCCATGACCCTTTAGAAATATGTCGGTGCATGCTTTTAAAGTCACCCAAAGGATTGTCTTTGACCTACAGAAAAGTAATGGAATATTTAATCATAATTGATCCAGTAAAATATATACATGTCTTAGTGCCAACTACGGAGTATTAAAAAAAACACGGTTTGGAAACCTGTGAAGCTTTAATAAATTCATGCCCTTCACAGAGGAAACTATAATACTTGAATTACCTGTTTTGAGGAGACCCTCAGGACTTTGTTACGCCGTAATCATTTCATCTAAACATCATGTGCTTACATTTCCTCATCAAAACCATGGTTCTCAAAGTGGTTTCACTTGTATACGCCGCACATAACCGGCTTGCAAATTGTCAACAAGACGCAGGATAAAAAAAGTTAACGTGCAGTAAAATATATTATAACAAGTGCACAGAATTTTACCTCTGGTCTACAATCTGTCCCCAGTATCTATTGGATTCATAAGGGTGAGAAGGATCTTTCTCTAAGAGCTTTACGATTAACCCACTTTTAAAATTCTGGAAAGACTCATCATCGACTTCACTCTGCAATCCCAGCAAACAAAGCAAAAAATAACATACAAACATCAATCATATGTACAACGGTTGCATTTAAAGGAAGTCAATATGATATAAAATATGATAATCACAAGAGTGTGCTTACCAGCAGCCCTTTCTCGGTAAAAAATTGTTCTCTCAACAGCAACAAGAGGCTGCACAACATTCTGATTCACTGCCCCAAGGAAGACAACGGCAGAGTGAAAAGCTCCTAACATGCTTAGCAGATCTTCTAGTTTTACTCTGGATGCAGTGAAAAGTTATGAAGTCATGTTATAATCTCATATGATCAGATAAAAAAATCAACCCATTTTAACCCACATTAGAAAAACAACCCGTTTTGACCAATTACTTTGGACCCATTTTTACAATTGTCTCATGGTAAACCAAGTATGATAAAGCAAAGAGAATCTAACCTCAGTAAAAGCGAGGTTATTACAAGTTTAAATACCAGAAAGAACGCCTGGCTACTAGTACAATTTTAAATGCCAGAAAGACATCGAAAAAGTATCTCCAAACACAACTTAAATCACATTTTCATTTTCGAAACACACATTTAAACACCATTTAGATCATATTGGTAGAAAGAGAATGCTCAGGTTAATACTTGACAAAAGGGTTTATGGTCATTATATTAGCTTGTACCTGTAAGAGACTACTTTTTTCTACCGCCTCAAAATCATCACGGATGTACAGAAGCAGCCCTGATTGACACAAAAAGAGCAGATTATCTAACTCGGGTGCTTTAATTAAACTATTTAAAATACCCAAAAATTTGAAGTGCTTCGTTACTGCCTTTATTAGTTTCCAAGACTACATGGCTACTAAGCCAATAACCGGATATACGTTAATATATTTCCATTAATAGTTTTAAATTCAAGTGCAATAGGAAAAAAATGGAAACTTTAACATACCAATGAAGAGGGGTCCTTCCATCATTGTCGGGTACATCAAAATCAGCATGATACTAGGATACTATGTAATGCAAGAATGATGTTTGTCCATACTAAGCAGCAACATGAACTGCTTGCAGGGACGTTCATAATAAGAATGATTCATCATTTAATTGCCAAGTAAAAACCAAACTTTGAGTGGCTTGTTCCATTTAATTAACTTACAGACTTAACATTTTGATTAGCTTAATTTAGCGAGCATACAGTTGAATTGTGACCTGTTCTAACAACTGCTAACCGACATGTGAAGACCCATTTGACATACAATGGTGTTTGGATTTGCGTTTTAAGAGTGATATTGCAACTTAAAGTCTCGGTAATTAGTTTTGAATGTGTGGACCAACACTTTGTGCATAAAACTATCTTTTGAATCAATCTGAAAACTATTGTGCAAATAATGTCCAGCGGGCGTGTATCAATAAGAAACATTTACCCGATGACCGTTGACATCAACCGCCTCAACACGAGCACCATTCTGCAACAACACATCCGCAGCTGCAACTGAACCCCGAACTATCTAGATCAATCAATAAAGGATATTTAAAGTTATTTAAAGTAGCCCATTGAAGAGGGTAATAGCCATTTCCATCTTGTTGAGTAAGTAAAGCACCTTCCTTTTCGACCAAAATACGCAGTTTCGCAAGATCGCCGTAAGCGCAGGCACCGAATACATCGGTTATTACTTCTGGTGGAATTTGTTTTGGAGATGAAGAAGAATCTGATGATATGATTTCTATTTCTGATGATGATGAAGTCATTTTGATCGGTTGTTCAACAAAGATCGGGTTTTATTGATTTCGATTTTGATTTTTAGGGTTTGTGTGGAAATGAAATCAAATGAAATGAAATGTTAATCGATTTGGGGGAAATAAAATGAAATGGTGTTGCCGAGTGGGCGGGAGTAGTGAAAATAGTGGGCGGGAGTAGTGAAAATACGTGACCATTGGAGATAGCTATTAAATGAAAATCTAAATTTGATTTTTGGAAAAAAAAAAGTGGGCGGGAGTAGTGAAAATATGTGGGGGGAGAATATCAAAATTTGAGAAATTTTGTAAAATTAGTTTATAAAACATTTGAACTATAAAAGCAAAATTGTGACCATATATGACATTTGGTCACACTGTTCAAATGTGTGACATATATTTGTCACTTTTAAATACATATCGTGACTAATGCTTCAAACTTACTTTTCAGTTGCCACATATTTCAAATTCATATGTGGCTAAATTTTCAATAAAAACTAGCAGTCACGTTTAAATAATGTGTGACAAACTTGAGTATATGATTTAGCCACATACACAATTACTTCGTGTGACCATATATGAATTTTGGTCACACTTTTCAATTGTGTGACATATATTTGTCACATATGTATATATATAGTGTGACTAATGTTTCAAACTTATTTGTATCCGTCACACGTCCTAAATTATAAGTGACTAAAAAATCAAAACAAGTTTTACCAGATACCTCTAGTCACGAAAATATTTAAATGTGTGGCTGTAGCCTCAGATGTAATTTCAAAATGGTCACATAAGTCGGATCAAGTGTGGCTATTTATTTTATTCTGGTACATTTAGTCACATAAAAAAGTTACTGTGTGGCCGTTCGAAAAATTGCATGTGTGACTAAATCCCATTTTTGTACTAGTGTTGTCAATATTAGGAAATGAAGAGTATCTGATTTTTTTTAGTTGTCAATACTAAAAGTTGATGCTTTGTGTGTGTGATGGTAAGTTTGTTTACGCATGTTTTGTACCTGTAGTTTTACAAAAGATCCTGATCAACAATATGATTCGATTCAAAAAGATAGATGGGAAACAAAAGAGGATGGTGCGAAGAAGTAATTTGCACAAAATCATTTGTCATAGCATTCTCTTTTGTTTCTCATCTATCTTTTAGAATTGTATCATATTGGTGATCAAGACCTTTTTTGAAGCTGCAGGTACAAACATGCGAAAAAAAAACTTATTATCACAGGCACAGAGCATCAAGTGTTAGTATCGACAAATAAAAAATACCAGATAGTCTTCAATTCCTAATATTGACATGAGATGTACAACATCTGTCGTTGCTTTTATAGTTGAATGCAGATGGTTTATCATATATATAAAAGAGACATAAGTATAAAAATGCATGGATAGGGAAGGGTTATATATATATATATATATATATATATATATATATATATATATATATATATATATATATATATATATATATATATATATATATATATATATATATATATATATAGTGAGACTTTCTTGTGAGAACCATCTTATCTACGAGAACTGACAGAACCACCAAAAACATACATGCACGCCTTTAATAATTGTATTTTTGCACATATGTTCTAAAAACAACATATATGTTTAAAAAAAACATGGTTGTTCTAAAGAATTTGATAAGAAATTGGAAATACAAAATTTTTCTTTGAAGGTGTGTATGTATGTTCTTATAAGGCGTGCAATGACAATATTGCGGCCGTGTGCATGGTTTTTGTGAAAAAAGAGGATGAGTTCATGATGATATTGAAGAACATAGGTGGATACTTACGATTATTGATGATTTGCATGTATTTTTATTTTATTTTAAAAGTCGTGCATGTATGTTTTTGGTGGTTCTGTCAGTTCTCGCAGATAAGATGGTTATCGCAAGAAAGTCTCCCTATATATATATATATATATATATATATATATATATATATATATATATATATATATATATATATATATATAATATATGAGGATAGTGAATATATGGGGCTATCTCACATCTAAGCTTACATGCGAAACCATCAAAAATTACGTGTATATATATCTGCCTCTATATATAATAGGAATACCTAATGCCACTTGGCCAAAAAGAATGCCACTTGGCATTCACAATCGTAACTTGCACACTCTTTACACACTTTTTTCTGGATTTCTCTAATCACATTCAATATCTACCGATGTTTACTTAATCACATTTAAACCTTTACTAAAATCTCTCACAATCGGTGAAGATTAGTTATGAATCCTTAATAAAAAAGATGTCTAGATTCATAACCCTCAAATCATATATTGGTTTGAAGATCATTCAAATTAACCTAAAAATTATCCCCAAATCAATCTTATTTCGGTTCATGATTCAAAAATCAAAACAATCGATACCTGCTGAATAAATAAAAAAACGCACCAATGGCGATCGCAAAGTCCAGAGAGAAAGATTTTTCACAAATCAACCAACTTCGATTTAAGGTAATTTTTATTTTTAATTTTTTGTTCCAATCAAACTGAATTAGATTAGCCAATCATTTTTTTTTTATGTATAATGAATTCGATATTAGTTTCTTATGCATTTATGTATTTTGATTATTGATTATTTGGTTCTTGTTTTTGATAGAATGTGTTCAACAACAAGACCATAAAATATTTGATAATTTTTGTATACCAAATGTTTGATGAAAGTCCTCACTGGAAATAACCCTAAAAACATCAAAATTAATATTGAGGAACGTTTGGGTATGCAGTTAATTCATCAGGATTTTTTTTACAATAACACAAGTAAGCATTTAACTACTTTGATATTAATCACAATTTTTTTAATTCAATTTCAAGTGTTTTCTATTATGTGGAATTTGATTCACGACAATATTTATCTATCTATGTTTGTTTTGAAATCGCAATTAATTTTTAATTAGCTCATGAAGATTAATTGTGTGACTAATAATATTTCAACAATTGATGATTTTGTTTATAGATTGGAAACTGAAATTATTTAAATTCTTCCTTTGAACATGTTATGTATGATGGGTGATTTTGATGTAAAGTTTGATGTGAGTTTTTGAATTGGTTAATGGGTTTGTGAGTTTGATGAGGATGTTAAGTGTTTGATGAAATGCTTAAATGAGTGTATGAAGGTTGCTTTTTATGTTTTTTGTAAAGCTCCATTATATGCTACATGTTCACAAGCAGAATTCAAAACCTACTAATTTGTGGATGCTCACATCAGTTTAAAATATTGAAGGTGTATCATAACGACTTATGATTTTTGGTGCGTTTCTTCATGTGACATGTTCATTTGGTGGCAAAAGACAATGGTTACATGAAGCCTCATACCTTAAAATTGGGTAAGAAATATTACGTTGAAAAGATAACCGTATGATGACCTTAACCATTTTTTTCATAAACTATATATTACTACAGTGGAACTAATGGCTCGACATGGACCGTAAGTGACAGGAAGCATTTTGCAGCTGAATATGAGAGGGTGACAAAGGACATTAATCTACAATACATACAAGTGTGCTTCTTCAAGATCGTCTGAAAGTTCAAGACATGATAGAATATGGTTTAGGAGGTGCTTTTACTTTGCATTTGGAGCGATAAAAAACAAGTATAAAGGCACCTATGAAATGTGTTATTTTGAGCCCCTTCGTGTGTTGTCTACTGTGCCCTTCACTAAAGTCTACAGGTATACAGTCTCCCTAAATATGAAATGATCAAAAAAGACATTTTTTTTATGCAAGAATTTTTTAGGCTAACAAAAATATAATATTTTGCAGATATAACCCGTGAGAGAGAGTATAACAGAGCACTACTTCTATGGAAATTTATTGTGCAGACTTGATACAGGGTACTTATCCATACATATTTAAGGGTGCTTGAGATTCAGTCTTTTGTACAACTTATGTTTTTATGATATAAAGTTTTAATTTTTATTGCATTTTTTTAAAAACATGCAGATAATGGAAGTCGTGTGGTAGATTGTTTATGAAGTTTTAAGGTACACGTCCTGGTGTATTACGGTAATAGTTTTTCTTGGCATATCAATAAATATTCCACCTTCACTATTGAAACCATTCCAAATAGTTAATTCACTTTTTTGTTATTTATTCTGGATCTAGGTATAAAACATATGTATGATCACTTTATAATAATGGTATTAGATATCGCTTTCATAAAAAACTATGAAGTATGATTTAATTGTTAAACTTCTAAAAAATTACAATGGAGTGTCTTTTACACAGTTCAAGTCTTTGTAGAATGTAAGCATTTCATGATTTTAATCACGGATGATGATTTAGTAAACAATACAAGGAACATAAGTTTTAGAAACAAACGTGCGAGTAAAGATGCTTTTTCTTCGTAACTCATAATGAAGTGCGTTCCTTCTTTCTAGAATTGGAAATGGTGAGATTGAGTGTGGCACTGGAGGTAGCCTCAAAAACTTGGGTTGATTATTTAAATTCCATTATTTACCTGAACCAAATATGTTGTACTTGAACCACGAAAAGGAATGACTTGAAGAGCCGAACGTGAAAGATGCAAAGGATGCATCTGTATCACCTGGAATATCTCAACAGGGTACCCAAACAGAGCCAAATTCTGGCGTTAGAAAATACAGTTCTGATGACGAAGATCCATCAAGTAACAAGTGGAAGCCAGAACTTGCATGGATCACAAAAGTGCTTGAACCAGCACTGCAATTGTAGAAATGGCCTGGTTTGTTCACAATCCGTTGTACAACCATATACGTTACATAATTCATTTGTAAAAATCCCAGTATTTGTGAAGAACTCCAGTATGCTGCTGGTTTAGCCAAAAACAGCATGCTTCGAGAAAGCAACATAGTGAAATTTGTGAAGAACTCCAGTATGCTGCGACCTGGATACTACATTGATGTTGATACACGCAATAGACTTGTGATTTTTGGAATTCGTGGAACACATACAGTTTCTGACTTAATTACTGACATTGTTTCTTCAAGTGATGGGGAAGTAAATTTTGAAGGCTATTCAACTCATTTTGGCGCAGCCGAGGCTGCCAGTTGGTTTCTAACTCATGAGATAGGAACCGTTAAGAAGTACCTTGACAAGCATGAGGTTGTGAATTTATCCCTTCTTTTGTTTAATAGATAGTTTGACGTGGGTAAATTGCATAGAAAGGAAGCCAACATGGTCAAATTTACTATTGACATGCCATCATTTTTTATCTTCAAACTTTTTGAAATTTCAATGGTTCTGTTCACAATATAAAGAGGGTTACCTGAAATATAAATTGGTTCAATGTTGGTTACCTTATGCACTAAGCCTAATTATTATGTTGTAATTCTAATCTGTCTACAGGGATTTAGGTTAAGGCTGGTGGGCCACTCACTTGGAGGTGCAATTGCTTCGATGCTAGCAATAATGCTTCGCAAGAAGACGAGTGAGGAGTTGGGTTTTAGCCCTGAGATTATTACAGCAGTCGGATATGGCACACCACCTTGTGTTTCTAGAGACCTTGCGGAACATTGCTCTGATTATGTCACAACTGTTTGTATGCAGGTTGGTATATACTTTGTGCACAGGTTTATGGATTGCTATAACATCTACACATGCATATGTTACTTTTATTCGTGTTAAATGGGTGCCAAAAATTGATCACTTGTGCAATTCCCTTTATCACAACCAATACATAAAACAGGCAGATGCTGATTTCTATTTGTACCGCTCCATTATTTTCCGCTAGATGAAATTCATATCTACAACCTGTTGGAAATTCATATTGGGGACTTACTCAAGGTATGATTTGTAAATCCTATCTACTAGAGTTGGTGGTCTTGATATAAAACCATGCCACTATAGAAAAATAAGGCTAGAGGTGGTGGTATTGATATAAACATTTTCAATCAGCATTTTGCCTATGGTGATCTACACGTTATGGCCCAGTCTCATTATCTTGGACAGAAAAATAAGGTTAGAAGCTGTTGAAAGACGATTTGATCTTCTTAGATGCTTAGGATGTGTGTATATTAAATTATCGAACAGGTCCTGTAACGGGTCCAAAATGGATACGGGTTGGAATGGGTCATAAAGATACACACTGTAATTTGCATCCCTTTTTAGCTGAAGGAGCAGGTGTCCTTTTTTTGCTAATTTCTTTGATTTGGCCCCATTGACAGTCTTTAAGATAAAACGCGACCACAGTTGGTTAATTTGTATGTAAAAAGTATGCAGTTAGTTTATGTGTGATTTTTGTTATCTGCTATTTTGCAGGTTTTTTTGGACTCTTGACAAGAGGAACAGTTGAAGAAAAGGATGGAGATGTCCAAGTGGAAGATGGTTTTAGAGAATTTGGTTGTTGAAAAGTTGAAGAAAATGCAGATGGTGAGACTGCTGGTAAGATGCAGACTTTATACCAAGGGGAGTCGGATGATGAAGAAGCTGTACCTGTAGAAATCGTAGACGGTGACATGGATGTTGATGAAGATGTGAAAGAGAATAAAGATAATGGAGATGACATGGTTGATGGGGCACATAACGGTGATATTGTGACTTCCTTGCAAAATGGTGATTCTATGGATGAAGATGATACTGATGCTTTCATGAACTCCATGTTGATTCCAGAAGTTACTAAGTTAACAACCGACGAGATTTAACGAAGATGACAAGGTTTAAGAAAATGGGCTGAAAAAGACTGTTGGTAGTGTTGGGCAGGATCATTCCCAGAAAAGATTCTGACTTGGAATATCCTAATGTAGACAATGATGAAGATCCTTTGGAAGATGAAGATGACGATGAATTCATTAAACGGTTCAGAAGTTTGATTCCACGTTAGCTTAACATTTATTTCAGTAAACTATATGTATTGGTGATTAGCTTAAACTTTTTTTTTGTTCCACTAAGCTCTAAAGATGTCTTTTTTCAGCAGCCAGCTACTTTGTGTGGTTTTTGCTATAATTTCATTCTCACTACACCTTGATTTAAAAACCTGCAACTATCATACATACATCACTCTATTACATATAACATAGACAACTTATAGGCTTTAATCACTATGATGTTCGGTATTTCATTCTTTTTCTTTTTAACTTATGTCATTATAATTTGACATTGCTCATAACAAAAAAGCTAAACAGGCGTTCTTATTTATATATGAAGTTTATGTTTTTCTCAAATACCTCTTTAATGCATTAATACGCAAACAATTATTAAGACATCCGATTTTTGATATTTTCCCAGACGAAAATAAGTCGCATCATACAATCGAAGAAACAACAAAGATCACATTGACTAAACTTCACTACTCATTATAGGCTATCGCAATCGAAGAAAAAACAAAAGATCACATTGACTGAACTTCACTACTCATTATAGGCTATCGCTTTTGTTTCAAAACTGATCATGTTAACAACATAACTACATAAATTATAAATCATAACCAAAGATATTTAATAGTGTTATAAAGGATTGAATGACAATAAACAAGAGTCACGGACAAACATTGTCACATCTTGGATTATTTTTACAAAAACCAGTCTTTTATCACGGACAATTGTATAAACGGTTTCATGAGTAAATAACAAGAGAGGGTTAAAGATATTGTGCTCCTACAATGATGGAATCTACACCAACAGTACAATAAAGGTTGTATTCAAAAGAAGTCCTACACAAGCTTTGGTTTGCATTCATTACTAATTTTTCTTTTACTGTTATAATAAAATGTCATAAACATTCATTTTCCCTCTTTTATTTTTCAATCTATAAATCCTTATCAATTGTTCATTTTTTTTTACATCTTCAAATTATTGTTCATATCATTTATAAGTACCTTATTCTACACAGAATGTAAATCTTCAAGGATAAACATCAACAAATTTATTCCTAAAATAAAATGTTAATTTTTGTTATCAAAAGATAATCAACAATAATTTTTTTTCTATATTCTTATAATTTAAATTTACGCACTTTTGATTTCCCTATTAATTAGTATGTACATTCTAAACAATATATATAATACTTACATTTTGTCACACCCCCAAATTTCGTGACTTGTAGCGGAATGAGTCATTCAGGGGCACTACTGGTTATAGCACCAAAGTTGCAGTTATATTGAACGACCTAAAGTGTCATTTTGAAAATACATCGTTTGATTATTTAAAAACATTCAGAGTTACAAAGCTAGGTCCCCAAAGGTGAAACAGGTTTTCATAAAACAAGTTCATACATTTCAAACGATGGATAAGTGCATAAAATATAGAGTGAGACGCGTCGACTCCGCGACTCCATGATGTGTTCATATGCAAGCCAACATGCGATACCTTAATTACCTGAAAATACATTGCTAAAAATGGTCAACAAAAATGTTGGTGAGTTCATAGGTTTATGTAAATGAAATGCTTCTACGGAAACCACAAGTATAAATTGTATGACAAAATGTCACATAAAAATATTACATTAGCTCTTAAGCTCATGACCCCGAAGCTAGACTGATATAAATGCCCCAAAAGGGAGTGCTTTGCCAAACACTCTGAATGTATGAAATGAAATGCGTTCGTTTGACCAGTTGGTGCAACCAACCCGAACGGAGGCGTCACCCTCAATAGATCTATCCACTCACCTTCGCTTGCTCACAATTAACGGTCCATGATAAATAAAAGGGGACTTTAAATTGGCAATGATGTAACTTAAGCAATGTAAATGAGTTTGTATACTTTGGTCCGCATATAAAAATGGTGCAATGTATTCTCCCCCGAGAGTTTAGAAATCAATAAAACAATTTAAAACGGGGCTATGAAAACTCACCTGATATGATATAGCAACAATGATCACAATGGATATGATGAAGCAAAGCTCGGTCTCTAACCACGACCTATTATGAATAATGTGATCTAAAGTAAGCAAATGAAATGTTGTTACTCATGCAAACACGTATGTTATCGATACCACTCGAAAGTTTTGAAAACAACTTTATCGTCGAAAAATACATTTTTGACGTCTCGTTAAGTTATAAACCACATTTCGCGTAAATATGTTAAAACCACACTCCATGATCCTTGTTTGGTGTTCTATTGGCAAATATAATGTTTTCGTCACAAAACGATACTTTTCATAACTTGTGAAACTATATCCAAAACGGCCTCGCAAAACTAGTCGCGAATTAGTGCACGTTAAGTGTTAGTGAATGAATTTGACGTCCTTGAAATAAAACATTGTTACAAGGTTTTCGTGTCGTGTTATTGGACTTTTGATCATACGCGTCTTGAATAGATAGAAAACCGGCTATCAATGTGATGACTTGTAAAAATGTTAACTTTTATACTTAGAAAAATACTTTCTAATAGGGCTGTCAAAATAGAATAGAGTTCGTCGGCTTTGAACGTGTATATCTCGGTCGTTATAAGCTCGTTTTCTACGTTCTTTGTATCCACGGATTCGTCATAACATGAACTAACATAATCTCAGTAGTTCGGCTCTCCTAGATCACGTCTAACGCCTCGTTTGGTCCTTTAAAGTTCGGCTAACAGCACGCTTATTTTCAGAAAATTAGTTTTCGTCGTCTAACTTCGAAAAATCATATCTCCTTCGTTATAAGTCGGTTTTTAGTGATTCTTGCGGCCATGTTTCGTTTTTGAAAGAATTTCTGAATATGAAGGCCAAAATATACCAAAATTACTGAGTTTTCCAGTTTACACGATTTTGGACAGTAGGTATTTATATGTTTTAAAAACTCATTTCTATGGTTTAAACTTGATCATACCACCTCAAATCAACTCCACAAGTTCGCAAATCCTACCATACACCTTCTTAGGGTGTCATGGGGTCCTAAACATCACCAACCTTGGTGGATCTCATGTGATTACTAGTGAAACTTATAGATCTAGTGTTTGTGATAGTTTATAAGCAAAATGGTATCAAAACATAAGTAACTTGCAAAAGTAACTAGTATAACTTGAAAATACATGATCATATGAAGTAAATAAAAGTATGAAAAGATCAAAATGATGTTCTTGAAGTTTACTTACAATGTTGGAGTGATTTGATGAGAAAATGTGCAATAACTTAGGGTTTTGATCACAAAACCTTAACTAGGATAGCAAATGGAGTAAGATTAATACTTGAACTTCACAAAATGATGGATTTCTCCCCTTGTTCTTGTTGTGGCCGTGGGTATGGATGAAGAGGGAGAGAGTGTTTGATCTTTGTTAGCTAATGAAATTGTGTAGGAAATGTGTTATAAGAATTAAATCAAAGGACAAGAAAACATATGCATTAATTGGAGTCTTGTCTAAGCTTGAAAGATGATGGTTTAGGGTGGCTAAGGGGGGCGGCACATGGAAGGAAATAAGGAAGGATTTGATGTAATTAAAGCTCTTGTCTAGCTATTGGAAGAGTTAGTGAAGTTTATGTGTACATTGGGTGTTGCCGGGTATCGAGTTAACTAGAAATAAATCGCGACGATGAAAAATAAAATATGACGAAGTTGTAAAATGTGTAAAATCATATTCCTTGCAAGAATCGGGTGTTAGAATGATAATCGGATAGAAATTTCGTAAACCGACGGAGTTATAAGCTCCTAATGAAAATGTAGCAATTGACTTAAAAATACCAGGTAAAGTAATAATATAATCTCTATATCATTATAATTAGCTTGAAAATGTATTAGGATCATTGTCTGGAGTATTTGTGTTTACTGTTGGTAGAAATGACTGAGTGGTAACGTTAATTAAACAATTAAGCATACGTTAATTAAAATCACACAAACACATGCATGAACTGATATGGAAATGATGTTACTGACAACATGCAGACTACCCTAGTCCGTATGATTTGTCTTTACTAATGATGCATGAATACGCAGCTAAACCTAACTGGTTACGCGCATTTGAATACTCGTAAACCTAGTTTACGACATGATGAATGATGCCCATGAATAGTGATTTCCCTCCGGGAATGAATAGTGTCATGTGAATAGTAAAATTTTTGGCGACTTCTCAAAGTCTCAAACTGACTTCAAAAATGATGAATAGTGAAATGATGAATAGTGATTGGTGAATAGTGATTTATGAATAGTAAATCATGAATAGTAAATTGTCAGGGTTTGGAAAATGACATGAAATTACGAGTTGTGACACATTTCTACAAACATTATTAACAAAATTACACGAGTAAAGCATAAATCAAAATTAGTTTGAAAACATGTGAAACTTAATTCTCGAATATCATATGGAATCAAGTAAGTCACCAAAGGTAAAAAAACTTTTATCTATATAGCTGATATTGTTTTATCGTTATCATACCTATAAAACTTATCAAGCATGCTAATATATTGTTATAACATTTGTGTTTTCGATTACAAACCAGAAAGAATAAGACTCACAAGCATGCTAATACATTGTTATACAAAGACTAAATGCATACAGGATATTCTTGAACTAACTTTAAACATTTTAAGGAAATGATTAACAAACTTTAATGAAAATATAACAACTTCCAATAAGTTGGAAGGATGAATGTGTACACATTTAATGTTTAAATTTCAAACAATAACCTTATCACTTCATTAATTAAAATCAAGTCGATTCATTGTGTGTTTTTCGACTATATAACTTCCTGGACGATCTACCATTTCACATTCAAGAAAAAAAATTCTAATTAACTTATTCTACTCATCATGGATTCCGTAATGAAGAGAAGAAGGTGTGATGCTCAAAATGATCAACCTGAAGCAAACAATCCCAAGTAAGTTTAACAAATTTTTGTGTTACCAAATTTTAGCTAATCAAAGTAAATTAGTGTTACCAAATTTTAGATTACGGTGATAAAGACTAATTTGATAAGCTAATCAAAGTAAATTAGTGTTACCAAATTTTAGATTATGTTAGCTTCTTCACTGCAAAGAACTACATGATCACACGCTCAACCCAAAAAAACACTCAAGTTCTGGAAATATAAAAAGTTCGAGCACATTCCCGACGGAGGATTTCCATATCATTAATTTGAGTTTGTTTCTTTCAACCAACTACAAAAAAGGATAGACAAGCATCGGAGTCTCACAGGTGATATATGAACAACATGTATTACTATAACATATTTTCACTCTCAACCAGTGTTAGACAGGTTACATGTTTAAAATCAGTTAAAAAATACTTGAAAGTTTTTTCCCCATATTACTTGGCATTCTTAAGGTGAGTTGGCATGGTTCGGAAATCTAAACAAGAATACGGTTGTATTGAGAGTTAATGCTCAACGAAAATAAAGTTATTATTCAATGTTTCATGTTTGATTTACTAACACACTCAGCACATAAAGGGAAGGGAATCGAAGGGGGTCGAAGCGAAGCGAGACGTCATACATAGCAAGCCAAGAAGAGAAGAGACGTGAAGCGTTGCAAGCCACAACACGTGCCGAGGCAAGAAGCGAAGTGAAGGCCAGCCAAGAAGCTAAATAAAGCAAGCAAAAAATGTGTAGCAATAGTATCATGTACTGATTGTGTAGGGGACAGGTTTTTGCACGATTTTAGAACAAAGCAATTAAGCAAGCCACAGGGTCAAGTATATGGATTTTCATGAAGCTCGCCCGCCCATTATGCAAATTTGTTTTTATACAATTCAACAAAACAATTTTAATTCTAATAACAAATTGATAAGAAACAAAATTACATTTAGATCATAATATTAACCTATTTAGATATATAAGTTAACCAATTTTGTGATTTTTGGACTTAAAATGCAGATTATGTTACTATTCGGGTTAAAAGGTTAACATTTACATAAATGTTTACTAAATTGTCATTTTTATAACTTATGGGTAGAAATTGAATATACAGTAACTTGGAGCCATAAAATGTCACTTTCGAATAATTTGGACCAAAAATGTAAATACTTTCTAACTAAGGACTAATGGTGAAAAAGATTCACCGTTAGGGTTAAAAGTTTTCTCTTTGTTTTAAAATTGATCATGCTAAAAATATACGAACATTACTAATATTTTAATATTGATAACAAATTTTTAAGAAACAAAATTACATTTTTTTGTTGGTAAAAGGGTTACCCAAGTACAATAAGAAACAAAATTACATTTATATCATAATCTTAACCAAATTATATATATAAATTAGAAATGTTTAACAAGATATTACATGAGACTCGCCCGGCCTGGAGGCCGGGTCATGAAAGCTAGTACATATATATATATATACATGTTGGATGTGAAATTGAACGGAATAAGTCTATGCCTGGTGGAAACTCTGACCTCCTTCTCAAATCCCTTTTGGTATTTAAACGGTCTTTAAACAATTGTCTGCACCAGACGTATTGATAGGCTGTTTAAATACTAAAAGGAATTCGAGGAGAAGGTTAGACGAACCATCTTGCATGTAATTAAGTGGTTGTTGGTTATACGACAATACATTTTCCTACTTTGAGCCTCCACTCGAAATCTCATTCCTATGTCAATGAAATATGTGCAAAGGTTTTCGCGAAACCCATTGCAATGACTGTGACATTGGAATGGGTTTTCGAGGGGAAGCTCAAAGTACCAAAGTGTGTTGAAGAAAAATACGTTGATTCTAGAAAAGTATGTGAGTATCAGGACTTGTGTTGAATGGGATAATGAAAGAGTCTGCCTTCTCAGGAACTATACACACTCTAACATTATGATAATCAATATGGCTCAATTAGTAGAGCCCATCTACCAAACAATGTATATGGGTCCAATGGAAGTTAGCTACATTGTTAGATACATGTGCTTTAATTGAAGTTCTCAAGGTGAACTTGAATGTAGCAAGTTATGTATGTTCACATTATTTTGTAGATGGATGGTTTTAAGTCATAAAAAAAGAATGAAATTTAAAAAGAAACATAGTTATTCCTTCTAAGTTCCCCTACAGTTCCTTTTGATGTTTTAACTACCTTAATGCAAAGGCTTGCATCAGGTGGTTTGTTAGATTGTTAAAATAGCAAAAGGAACTGTATGGGAATTTAGAATAAATAACTATGCTGAAGTTCCCGACTCATTTATTTAATTAAACCATTCATCTACAAAGTAATGTAGTAATCTGATACATATGGAACATTTTTTTAGAATCGATGATTATACCTTATAAGTTTTTTTTCACTTTCCTTTTGTCTAAAAAAGAAAGGGTTTTCCAGCGATAGAGACTAAGAAGGGAACTTACCAATACTAAAGGTAATCACTTGCAACCTTTACATTAAAGTATGAGTTAAAAAACAATTGCTTTTCAATGGTGTAGATGAACTTAAATAAATCAAACAAAGTTATAAACTTAGAAGAAAAGGGTCATTCAGAAAGTTGATATCTTTAATACCGGTATTACACCAATTCGTTAACCTATTCGAGAAGACATACCTGTTGCGAATGATTATTATTAGGCAACACAATTTCACCTTTAGATTGAATACAGATCCTTATATCTCATGCAAACCTGAAAGAGAAGGAAGGAGAAAAAGATGAAACATTAAACATACAAACATAGATTGAACACTTAAACAAATTTTGATTAACTCCACAATCAAAATACAAAAAGCTGAAAATCATAAATCATTTGTATCTGTAAACCGAAAACTTGAAACCACATTTACAAACCATAAAGTCATAAAAGCATGATCACTTTAGTTATCAAAATAAACACATAATTTGCTGAAACCTTTTAAAAATGCGTGTTAAATTTTACAATTACATATTTAATTGATGTGTATGGCTATTTGGAATGAATCCTAATTAAAGTATGTTATTTGATATTCATCCAAATCTGTCTGTACAGATGAAAGTGAATCAATCACTAAAAAACATCGAAACTGACGTGTTCTCGTTTAAGTCGAATTCGTTAACTTAACCATCTGACTTATGACACTTAAAATGGTTGAAACCTAACCCATTTGACCTTGACATGTTATTAATAGGTGTTTGGGTAACTTATTTAAAACAACCACTTTAATGGCTTTAGCTCTATGTCAATAGCCTTGCATAAATATTTTGCCAAACCCAATCCGACCTGTTACTCATTCACTTATCGTGTTACATATACAATATATAAAGCAAATAGACATAACGCACCTTGAGAGTCCCCATAGCTGATACATTCCTTTTCTTAGATCGGTCTGGAGCTTTGTCCATGAATTTTTTGGTGGGAAAATACCATTTCAAGAATGTTCTTTTTGAAATTCTCCTGCGATTCTAATTTTTTAGTCATAATCAGTCAATATTCATGTAGTAAAACTGAATCCAGGTTCCAATCATTTTTCTTATATCATCTAGCTTAAAAACATCTACTTGCTGCCATTATTGGGGGTGGTTTTTTTTTTTTTTTTTTTTTTTTTTTGTATTATGAATTAGTAGTATAATCAAAATGGTATTAACTAACCGTTTTTTCACCTGATTGGAATTTTTTGTATTATAAAAGAGTTTGATAGGGCACAACGTTTATTATTTAGTGACTATACCTATAATCAAAATGGTATTAGCTAACTGTTTTCTCACCTAATAGGAATTTTTTGTATTATAAAAAAGTCTGATAGGGCACAACGTTTATTATTTGGTGACCATACCTATGATGATCAAACCTTTCACACCCATATTCTGTCTCTGTTATTATCATAATCTTGGAGTCACTCTCTTTTCCAACCCCTATTCCTGTCACAACCTCTGCTTCGACTTCTATTCTTATTGGTCTCTCTTTCCTTCCTTTCCCTTTGTCTAGGTCTACTTCTTTCTCTTTTATTTCTCTAACTCATTCCTGCAAAAACCAATTGCAAAAATATTTCTTATTACGTAACCTCAACTAATTGAAACATAACAAAAATTAAGAACATGTCTTATTATGTTAGCTCTGCGGCTGACGAATTAGATAGGTAATCTAATTTAAGACTCAGTGATTGCTTCTCTTCATCTCCTAAACCATAAGAATCATAAAACAATACCAACTTTAACACAACTTATTACGTTAGCTCAGCGGTTGCTACCAGGTCATTCTTTTTCTTATGTGGTTTCAACGTGATAATGTGATTTATAATCGATAACTATGCTTCTAATACATATTAGGGGGTGTTTGTTTGAGCTTATTTACAGGCTAATGAACTTACAAGTTTTCAACTTATTTTTCAAAAGGCCAATTTTTTTTGTCGACTTTCATTAAGCCAAAAAAATGACCTTCTGAAAAATAATTCGAAAACATGTAAGCTCATAAGTTCATAAATAAGCTTAAAAAACACCCCCCTCAGCTTTTTAATTTCACTTACACTTAAAATGACTCAAAGTCAGTTCACAGAAAGCCCCTAATTTTTTATCATATTCATTATATCATGAATGTTATTACAACATCCAAGCAGGCCCTAACTTATATCAGATTACATAAATTTATTAACAAACCTATAAACACAAACCTTTAATTCAAATGAACATTTAGCCTCAAAGATCGATGACTTTTCAGTTAACTGCAAAACCACAAACCGATTTCAAAATTATCAACCTGATAAGCAAATCGAATTAGGATTTACATTCATTCGATCTAAAGGCTTTCGAATGACGATCGATTGTGGAGAGGATGCTATGAAGATTGAGTGTAAGATTCAAACATTTTAACTCATGAAAAAGAATTATCTTTAAAGCAAAATATACCTTCGATTAACTCAATTAGGATCGAGTGAATCTGATTTAGGTTTTGGGAGTCAATCTGATTTGCGTTTGATTCCTCAACAATCGGATGGAGGAGCTGCTAGAAAGGGGAAGGCGATGGAGGAGCTGGCAGAAAAGGGAAGGCGGTTATTATTAGCGAAATAGGAGCTGCTAGAATTTTCTACAAGGTGAGAGGAAGTGACTATTAAATAAAAGGTTAATGTACAATTGTCTATAGCACCTTTACTGATTGAAACACTGTATTACTGTTTGAACCACTGTTTGCTAGAACTCTTTGAACCACTCCAAATTATGCCTTTTTAGTATATATAGTAACTAGTTGTGTGTCATATTAATATTAGTAAATAAGTAGTACAATTCTTTACGTGTACGAGTATTATATTATGAAAACAACAAGGTGAGATGAGGTCGAGGTCCACATCAAGATCCATCCAAAAAAATTGACTATGAAATATGACCTGAACCTGGCCAACAATTTTCTTTCATTTTCGACCCAAACATATCAACGTCACATCCACTTCATGTCGATATGATATTTAGAATAACACTGAATCACATTTTACTTGATATTTAGAATAACACTGAATCACATTTTACTTGTTTTCTGTAACACTGAAAACTTAACATACACAAAGTATTCAATAGTAATACTTGTCCACGAAATACATGTGTGCCTTTAAAAGTTTAAAGTTAGTAATTTATAATTATATGTAATATCAGGGACAAAATCAGAACCAAATATAACCGGGTGTATAAAAAAATTTAAACCTTAATATTAGAAACACATTTCGATAGACCGGGTGCATGGAAATTAA